>CAIGQZ010034999.1:0-13387 GCA_903798205.1 Danio tinwini | reverse complement strand
GTCAAAACACAAAGAAACGTGCAGCAAATTGGTCAAAACACAAACAATGAAAGAAACGCGCAGCAAATTGGTCAAAACACAAAGAAAAGCGCAGCAAATTGGTCAAAACACAAAGAAACGCGCAGCAAATTGGTCAAAACACAAAGAAACGCGCAGCAAATTGGTAAAAACACTTACAAACATCCACACAACACAATGGAAATGTTTCAAGAGGACCCAAAAACATGACGGACCCAGCTGAGAAACGGATGTTATTGTGTCGTGACTGTTGTTCGGTGAATCGTGTAATCAGGATATTAAAATAAACTAAAAACAACTCGCCTTTCAAAGACCACCTATCACTTCCCTGAGCAACAGTGTTTGTGTTTTGACCAATCGCGCATTTCTTCTGTTGTTTGTGTTTTGACCAATCGCGCGTTTCTTTTGTTGTTTGTGTTTTGACCAATTTGCTGATCGTTTCTTAATTTGCTGGTGTTTTTTTGTTAGTGCATGTGCTTTCCTAAATTGCAGTGCGTTAAGCTCTCTCGGCCACCGTAGGGCGGGACTTGGATAAGGAATTGAAGCAGGTGAGCTGAGCAGACAAAGAACCGATTTGAAATCGCTAAAAAGTGAAAGTTATCTGCTTATCTGCTCACGTTTACATGCAGATCAATACCACTGCTGATGTATATAGTTGTGCGTGCACAGAAAAAGAAAACACAACTTGTCTTCAGTAAATGTTTGAATGAGACATGGAGTCTGAGTGAATTTCTCCTAATAGATGACAGTAAACAGTTCTGACCAACTGTCTGCAAGGATACAGATACACCCTAATCAGTATTAAAATTAAAACCTCAGTCTAACAGGGTAGCGCTCCTTTGAAATATATGTGGGACCAAGGTACCCTAGTGGAAAATAAATATGCTAAGTATACTTAGATCCAGACTAACTGTTAGTATATTTTAAGTGTATTAATGATTAGTTAACTTAAAAGCATATGTAAGCTAATTTCATGCTTGCTTAGTGATATTAAAGTACTTTTCCTGTATTACAAGTACATTAGAAATTAATTACGAGTGCATTTAAAATACACACGCAATATACCATATATTAGTTTTCTTACTAAATAAATGTTAAATGCAACTTCAATAAGTCAAATACACACAAACAATTCAAACTTTTTATTAAAACCTCAGAAGAGTTTAAATGTTTTACAGAATCATTCAAAAATATATATTTTTATTCTATTAAAAATAGTACAAAATGCTGAAGAAAATGTCCTTCAGTACAAAACATTACAATTTAAGAACAGATATTTTAAAATGCCATGATATTCCAGGAAGTCCATGACTGTGCAAAGTCTGCACATGTACTGTACAAAATGTATTGAGTTCAACAAACAAGTGCATAACAAACATCAAATCTCAAATATGCTTCACCATATCCTTATAGTGGAGCCTTTTTGATTAAGGCCCAATCCCAACTCTACACCTTAGCCCTTCCCCCTCAGTTTATGTGTTCACATGTAATAGGTTGGGTGTCCCAATTCTCTTTATTAGCTTGGTGGTGTAGGGGTAAAGGAAAGGGCCACATAGCCCTTCAAATGAAGATTTTTGAAGACCACACAACAAATGAAGAGGTATGAGAGTTTTCAGTGGCTACACCATCAACATGGATGCAAAAGCCGAGCAAAGAGACCCACAAATGTAAAATAAATGTGCATAATAAGAATTTTTAGTACAAAGCAGCTGCTTTATTACATTCATAACCACATTAACGTGTTATCTTTAAAGAAACATTTTGAAAAAGAAAAGCAAAAATTTCACTAAGGATAGTCCCTTAATAACCACTGCAAAATATTACTCAGCATATTTTTAATTCAGATATCCCAATGACTGGGTCTGTCAGAAATGTCAGCTGGGAGTGAAATAGCTTTTTACAGCACATCTGGTAAAATATTACTGTTGTTTTTCAGTTCATACATACAGAAGATTAGTGTCAACACTCACACAGCGCTTTACACTCAACTTCTATAGGATTTATTTATAAATGAATTAAAAATGCTCACTCCATGGAGCTTACAACCTACGCTAGTGACGACATGACGATGTGTGCAATTCTTAGAGGGATATTTCCACCCCTACCCCTTAACACTCTGTTTCAAGAGCCAAAGAGAAGGCAAAGGAGATGGGGGTAGGCAAAGTGGTATAAAACAGAATTTAGATTGGGTCTGAACCTCATCAATTTTGGATTTCCGTGGTATTAAGAATAATTTTCCAAAAATAGTTTAAATAGATGAAGAAAAAAAACATAAAATTTAAAATTGTGTAACATTCCAGCATGTCAGGCAGAGATGAGAGTAGTGGTAAAATGGTGGTGTAGTTATAACTAAAAGTTTAATCAAAACTGATTTAGTTCAATACAACCGTCACTGTTAAAGGAAGATCCACTAAAGAGCAACTCTGCCAGCTCTGACCAAGCAAGCCAGAGGGACCGTGGACAGAACCAAAACTCCACCGGTTGATGGAAGTAAAAAAACAAGCATTAAAGAAACCAGGCTCAGGCAGGGATCAATTCTTCTCTGGCCAAACATAAAGAGTAGAGCTGTGGTCTAAAAGACTCTGGAGGGCTTGAGAACGTTGAGTGTCCGTCATGGAGAAAGTGCAGGTTTGAGTCGGTCAACGGCAGGTATTCAGAATAGCCCATGGCATTAATGCAGAGACTCGTCTGTCACTGTCATGCTCTTGCCTCATCCATGATCACCACAGCATCTGCTCTGGATACATTACACGTTGACAGCATACAGTATGTCAGTAATAGCATACGTCACATTTATAGCATTTATTAGTCTCTGTGAAAAGAGAAAATTTCTCTTTAAATAAAAAAAGTAAAATTAAAGACAATTACTGTATAATAATGTAGAACAATTTAACTATTATTTTAGCATTAATATAAATTTTATTCAGTACTCCCTGACATGTAGGTAGATAAATGAAATACAAAATAAAAAAAAGGAATTTAAAAGATGATAATGTACAGAATATATGAGCTCGTTGACCTTACCTGTGAGGGTCCAACTTGTCCTTTGAGGATTCAATGGCATATTTCTCTGTGAGTGTGCATCTTGCCAGAGTTGCTAGGGCAAAAAGAGAAACTCATGACTTTTTACCCTTTTATACATTTTGGGACAATAACATCACAATCAGCCAGAGAAATCAGGAACAAATGAGAAATAAGCTAAATTATAAAATGTTTTACACAACATAAAAAGCAATCACTATGCAACTAAAGCTCATTAAGTGGTCAAGATTACACAAAAAGGCAGCAAAAATAAACTGTTTAAAAGTATTTTTATACAGTACAGTGTTTCCCCTACCATAATAATAGGGGGGCGCCCCGCCCTCCCAACGGCTTTCCCCGCACCCCTTAAAGTCAAGTTAATTGTATTTTATATATAGCACCAGATCACAACTTCTTTTAATAAACAAGGTAAATAGCCACATGTAATATCTTATTTACACAACGACATGTGATTTCTGTCTCTACATGGTCGCGCGATTACAAATTTCTGCTCTCTGAATCGCGCATGGTGGAGTTCACACAGCCACTCTGCTTTATGGGAATGAGACTGCGCACCACATCTGACAGGACCGAAGACGCACGTGTGCTCCCGTATATTATGCATAGCCTACAGCAGCTACAACACAGGTAAATAATGTGTGGGGGCGATTAATGTGTTCGCGTCACAGTGACAGCAGCTAAAATATATACAGATGCAGTGCTAGGTGTTTACAGTTTATTGGTGCGAATCATGCAAGTGATGCTCTGCTCTCTTTGTTGCAAGTGCAGCCATTGTATCTCCAGTGTTTTGAGCTAATATGACGCAAACGGAGCGTTCGCCCCCATCTAGCATCTCATACAAACTGTATGACCGCTCCCAAAAGCACCGCGAGCCTCCCACAAATTTATACTGGCCCTGTGATCCCAAAAATAAGTTAAAGGGCACTTATGGTGAAAAATCTACTTTTCAAGCTGTTTGGACAGACATATGTGTAGGTATAGTGTATATACTGTCATATTGGGGTGATATAAACACACTCAGTCCTTTTTTTTCAATTTAACAACATAAAAACGGTGGACTAATTGGAGCCGTTTTGAGACCGACCGCAACTTGACGTAGGAGTGCGGTCCCCCCACCCACCAATATTGATTGACAGCTGCGTATTAACATGTCTCCGTAGTAACGTTTCATATCCACAAGACAGGACGTGCACAAATCAACCCTAAATAAAAGGTCTGTTCAGTTTAGGATCATCAATCATCATCAAATGTGATCAAGAGTGAGTTTTACAAGTTTAAAATGTTTTAAAACAGTGTATGTGTGTAATGAATTACAGAGATTTACTTCAGCTTTACTTCATCACCACAGCCGCGTGTCAGAACAATAATAAAAGACGCTTCAATCCCGGATTGTGGACGTTAAATCGGGTTTATTTTGTACATTAACGTAACAGATATCCATACAGCAGTGGATATTAACCTGTATCGTGTCACATTTGCGTGCAAAGACAGTGCAAAGCTAAACCCGCGTGCTGTATGTATGTGCGTGTGTCTGCGCTGTGTGTGTGTGTCTGTGTGTGTGCATGAACTTTGTAACGACATCGTGTGTGACTCATCCTGCAGCTCCACACAACAAATGCACCAAATAATCATTGATAAAGCTTTTACTGTAGCTTTTGTCACAAACGTTATGTGAGATCTGCTTTCTTCATGTCTGTCTGTTGTCTGAGGCAGCCGAGGGCGGAGACTGAGGCACGCGCGGCAGGCACGTGGAAACGATGGGCGGGGAGGACTAGCCTTACAGGCGCAGTACACAAAAACAGCAAAAATCTATTGAGAACTATAAAACACCATCTAGTGAAAGCTATAATAAATAATCTGATGGGTGTTTTGAGCTGAAACTTTACAGACACATTCTGGGGACACAAAAGACTTATATTAAATCTGGAAAAAGGGGTAACCGAGGTGCCCTTTAAAATACTCGGAAATCATGGCAACAAGAGTGAATGAGCAAGAGTACAAATCGCGAGAGGCACTGTAATAGCATTACATTTGTTCGGTTAAATTAAGAGCAGTAAAGATATTGTGAGTGCAAATCCCCCTCTCTCTTATCATGAGTGATCTGCTGTCAATAGTTGGGGACAAGCAAAATATTTAAATGGTCCTGCATGTATTTAGGCCTTTTTACATAGAACAACTGAAAGTTCTGTTTTGACAATATTGCAAGTTCACTAAAAGCTGGCTGGAATTATTAGATAAATGAAACTTCATTTATTTTAACATGAATATTTAATAATATAAATTCTTGTAACACAATCATTGCTATAAATAGTAGTTTATAGGCCTCTTTCCTTTTAGTAAAAAAGAATTAGATTTATAGGTGTGCATTTTACCTTCTTATGCATCAAATGTGGGCTCCAAACTTGTTCTTGATTGAGTCATGTTGAATTATTCTTTCATCATTTGCAATGTTTCCAAATTGCATTGTAATTTTTCATAACAATTTTTCTATCTGTGTTATATTATTTTCTGTGGTGGTTCATTCCGCTGTGGTGACCCCTGATAAATAAGGGACTAAGCCAGAGTAAAATTAATGGATGAATTATTTATTTTCTGTAAAGCTGCTTCTGGCCATGACACGTTCACACCTAAATGGTTATAAGAGATGTGTTTAAGGTATTACATGCAGCATCCTTGATTTATTCTCTAAGGTAAGGCAAGATCTTCTCTTATGGTTCATACTTAGAGGGAAAATGTGCTTAATGCCTTATAAAGTGTAAAGCATTAGAATCAGTGCTCAGTATCAGCCGATCACCATGACAAGGAATCAGTACTCTGTATTGGCTGCAAAAATCCTGATCGGAGCATCCCTAGCTTTGACCCAACTTGGCTGTCAGAGCAGAAATACTCCCCCTGGCTGTACAAGATCTTAGTAAGTAAGTTAGTAAATACACCCTTAGGAAAAAGTATACTAAAGTAAAGGTCAAGTATAAAAATCAGGGCTCTGAACCGGTTCAAGTAATAGAAACGAAAAAAGGAAACGAATGACATTTTGCAGGAACAGAAACGAAAAACAAAAACAAGATCAACTTTAATCGTTCTGAACAGAAACGTTTAAAGTCAACCGGTTAATAACGTTATTTTATTGTTCTCTTTATTATATGAATTTGGGAGACAAAAAGTATTAATTTAAAGCACGTGAACAAATGCGACAGTGACGCATACAACCTGAAATGCCCGCGAAGCAGACGTCATAAGCGAGAGTCGATTCTGATGCGACGAGCTAGTCTTAAAGGTTACCGAGAACCTGCTCTTTCATGTACAAAGGTATGTTTCGGTTTAAGTTACTGTTACTAAAACTTGTATTTATACTAAATGAATTATTGATTGTCGATTGTTTTTAGATGGGTCTCCATAAAGAAAATCCTTTTGTTAATATTTCCCTTATGACAAATCATCTGATAAATCGATCTGTAATATTGAAGCATGAGTGGCAGATCATAAACATAATCAATGATATGATATATTATCAAACCACCGAAGCATTTTCCATTTGTAGAAATACAGTATTTAATAGCTTAGTCCTTATAAACAATCTATTAATAATATACGAGATCTGTGCATAACAGGGTTTTATGTGTCCCCAATATGCAAAGTCAAGAGAGTGCACGACTCCATAAGGTCACGTAAACTGCACACACTTGATTATGTAATGTGTGAAATCGGGGGCGCGTCTCAGCGCAAAGCATAATTTATTAAATGTCCATGCGTAATCGTAAAGGTCTATTGATTTTGGGTTAGGCCTACCGACAATAAATCGATCGAGTAATCGTTAGCATCCCTAGTTTCATTAATCGTAAAAGTATAGTGTCAATGTTATTAAAATGCACACACAATCTATCAATTGATCTATCCAATACAGGGCTCTAGACTAACGTTTTGCCTTGGTGCGCCTTTTTTCTTAGGTGCACCACGCATTGCATTGTAGACAATTTTATATTTATATTAAAGATGAATATGAGAATGATACTTTTTATATTTTTACACCAACAAAAATATATTGTGGTATGCGCTTGTTTAATAAAAATATTTGTAATTGTAACAATCAACATGCAATAAAGTGCCATAAAAAACCCTAAACCACATAATCTTTTTTATTTACAAGTAAAATTAAGTTTTATATTCGGCCTATGCCTAAATCCAAAAAGCAAATAAAGCAAACTAAATAATTTATATATTTATAAATTACTTTATTATTATTTATAAATTATGTATTTATAATTAAACTAAATAACTATATATTACACTTAATAACAAAAATAGGCTATATAATATTATTCTCTGATGTATTTGTTAAGTGTATTTGTATTATAGTGGCAGAAATATTTTTTGACGTGCCTTGTCAAAAGTGAGCGGACACTTTCACAAATAAAAAAATATCGCACTTAAATTATTTCATTTTTAACAATCAATTAAATTACAGCGGTTTTATATCAAAAGTTGATAATGATATAAAATATACTACATTTTGATGGTAAAATAACCATTTAAATGATGGCTGTTATTTCTTTCAGCATTCAAACATTAAATAACTAATGCATCAAGTGAAATAAAAACGAATATGAAGCAACACATTACAGGATATAAAGCATATAAAGGATATTAAATTTAGCAAAATGCTGCTCTTTTTATCTTTGCATTTTTATAATTTTATTTCTGTTATTTTTAATATTTTATTATCTTCATAATTAAAGCTATAAACAAATTCCTGCTTGACATTTTAGAAAATATTTTGCGTACCCAGTATATATTAAAGACCACCGAGAAAAAACAAAAAAACAAAAAACACAAATATGCGATATTGAGTAAAAACAATATCGACATTTAAGAATCCATATTTATTTTATTTATTCATTCATTTCTTTGACTTGTTTATTGGCGCATATTTAGGCTAGAATTTAAATCAAACAACATTATCTTGGACAGATACAGTGCCACTAAAGCTTTCAAACAAAAGTCCAAAAATTAAAGAAAGATTTGACTTTCACCGGTGAGGGCAAAATACCTCACAACACGCCATAACCGTCCTTCAGGTGGTATAGCCGGCATTAAATTACAAAACAAGCCGTTTGGGCTTTGAATTAAAAAGTGCAATTTTTCCTCGTTGTTCAAAGAGTCTGCAAGTTCTTGTTTCATGGATATGTTGTGGATTGTGGACATCGATGATATTAAGCATGTCGTTATTCGATGCGCAGCCGAAAAAAGTCTTTCAGCAGTGCATGCAGCTCAGGCCCAGCGCCATGATGCCATAACTGAGGGGGCATTTTAATCCCATAGGGGGGCACTAGACCTGGTGACTGATTTTGGTCCCCCTTGTTCCTTTCATTTATGCTATTTATTCACTTATTCATTATTACTTTGCATTAATATGTTTTATAGTAATGATAATAATATGTACAGTTTTGCTTTCACTGGTTTTATCAAGGAAAGTTATGCAACGATACTGTTTACATAGACAGATCATGGCTTCAGCACCAAACGAGTGCTTTAAATCATATTATTTTCTCCTTATTTCTTTCCGTTTTATTTCAAATAATATAAATGTTTAAAGTTTTAGGTAAAGACATCAAATTATGCCCACATATGCAAGCGGACTCACGGTTAAACTATTCTATAACCGGTAGAATGTTACAATCTGTATATAGATTGTATAAATGTTACAATATTATATATAAATAATAAAACATAAAAAAATAGTTGCTAAATGTGTAACTTAGTTACATTAAGGCAATAGCCAGAAAAAATACCTAAAAAAAGAAGTTCACCGCTATTACCATGAAAATTGGTTAAATTTTGGCATAACACGCACGACTCAACAGGTTATATAACTTTTATCATAATTTTAACTGTAAATATTAAGATTTATGTTAGGCTATCATGAGTGGGTTTTTTATTTTCGTGATATTCTCCGGTTGGCATTTGTAAAAACGCCACCATAAAACCATAAAAGGCCATAGGTTAGGCCTACCCGTCATTTTATTTATTTATTTAGCTTAATTTAATAACTTGTTTTCAGGTTACATGTTCATTTTTAGGACCATAAGCTCGTCAAAATAAAATCGATATGCTAACTGTATTTAAGACGTTAAAATAGGCAGTATGTTTTCTGGTGTTTAATTTTGCATGAGCAAATAGCAGTATAGCCTAAATGACATATTTTTTATGTATTATCATTTAGCCTACCCGCAGCGCACGTGAGAGGTGGATGCGCGGCAAATCTACTGACTCACGCACCATATACCCATTTCATTTATAACACTTTAAACTTGACTTCGCAAGCAGATCATCTTTAAACTCAAAAGGCATTTTTAAAGTGTCCTAACTTGAGGCTGCTGCTGCATAATGGGATGTGTCTTTTCACAACTGTAAAAGTGCGCTTTAGTGAAAATGAAAGCAAACATTCAAAGGGTTCTGCATTTTGTCAATTTTAGTTGTCCAACTAGACCTTTTATTTAGTTATGTAAACCCATAACTGAAAAACGAATGTAAAAATGACAGGCAGGTGCGTCTCTGCTCAAATTAATTCAACGGCAAATTTCTTTGCGCTTTTTCCTTTTAGAGCTCAAGAGAGTTGTATTTAAGGAATTAGTTAACCACAACATGTAATGAATTAGGTTGCTCGCCTTTATGTTATTCACTAGTCCCGTTTTCTTCCGTGCGAATTTAGAGTGCGCTTCCGCCCCCGTGTGCGCATTTTAAAGGCTATATACGAACGCACCCTGGCCTGACGCAGTGACCTGATCTCTGGACTGTTGCTTTAATTTCACAATTTTCATAATTGAATTTCTTTTTTATAATATAAAATATCTAAATGTGTGTTAGTAATTAATGACAAAATAAATTTTCACTTTTGAGTGAACAATCCTTTATGAAAACTGAGGGGGCACAATTCTTTCTGGAGGGGGCAATGCCTCCTTTTGCCCCACCGCAATAATAACTTTAATAAAAAAATATGTTCGTAAGAATGTGGTGGGCCAGTAAAAAGCACCTGTAGTGTATAATGTTTAATAATCAATTTAAATGATGTCATAAATAAATAAAAAAGCGGAAAGTGGGGCTGTGTGTGTAGCGCCTTAAGCGTGTGTCAACTGTGCTGCTGTTGAGGCAGAGCGTGTAAAATTGCGCAAAGTTGGTATAGATTTAATTAAAAGCAAGTTTATATTATAAATGTTTCTTTAACGGTACTTATAGAAAAAAAAAATTAAATTTTACCTCTAGAATAGAATTTTTAGTTGCACCTAAGAAATCAGAGCTCTAGAGCCCTGCAATACTTTGTAATAAAATAATGTTCTAACTGTTTTTTTTTGTTTTTCTAGAAAAAAACAGAATTTTTTTTTATTAGGGAACGCAAAAACAGAAATGAAAAAAATATCAATTCTGCTCGGAGTGAACTGATTGGATTTTTTTTCGTTTTTAAGCCCTGATGAAAATATTCTTTATTTAGTGCATTTACTAATATCAATGTACTAGTAGTGTACTTGAAATGTTCTTCCAAAAGCCCATTAAGATACACTGCAGTGACAAAAGCTGCACACTTTGTGGATAAAAAAACATATAAAAATAAATGTTATTTTTTAGGTTGTTTTGGTTGTACAGTTTAAATAGTTGTTAGGTTGTTTACTGCTGTCATTAAAAGAAACAAATTAAAACCATGACTCCTTGTGTCGGTGTCAGTCTGAACAGCCGCGCCGCACCCCCAATCCCCCCTCAGCCTTTGCATTTCACTTCATCTGTGCTGTCCAGTACAAATTCCCCATTTTTATGTATTTGCTATGGCCTGTATGTATTACACTCACCTGAATATTTAGGTTCACATTTGGTATCAATCCAGCATAAGAGCTCCATCCTTTTAAAGACAGCGTCCTCTCTGGTCTCCAGCACAGACACACAAATTGAGTCTGCAACACACACCGTATTAGAGATGGTCTAGAGATGTACTAGAGATGGCTCTACTTGTGCTCCTATACATTCCTTGTTTAACCCCCAAAACAAACCCTCAAGTACAATATTAAATGTAGACTTTACCTTAAGTTCCAGAGTGCAAAAGGCATCTTCAGCATACTTCAAATTCAGACCATATCCAGTTGTGAAATCCAGATGAGGTTCCATGACCACTTGACCCTCCAAGGAATAAGACTGTTTGTTTGATGTTGTATTGCTGGGAAAAAAAGACTGAATTTGTGAATAATTAAATTTGTTTTTACAAATGAAGTTGACATTCCACACACTGCCTATTAAAATGCCTAGTAAAATTGCTAATAAACACAAAAACTATAGTTTAAAATTCTTTGTGTAATATTTACTCAGCACTGAGTAGGCAAATAGCCTAGCTGTGGTTGTTTTTAACACAGATTTTTTTTAAATGTAGGAACTATTAGAGGAGGAAAAAGAGTTTGTACATGAAACGGCTCACAACAAATCTGTGAATAACTTAATATTTAAATATCTAATAAAAATGAGGAAGACATCAACATTACCTTGAACAATCAAGCAAAGGGGTGCTTGGTAGCATCACACTTTTTTTAACATCCATGGCTGTGGCACAAGGCTGCAAAAACTGATAAATATAATAAGAGTAGAATAAGACTCAACATTTAACTATGTACGAGTTAAAATGTGTGCACAAATCATTCCTTATCACCATCAATTTCACTTAGAATAGGCAATATATATTTGTTGGTTTAGATTGTTATCATGACTTTGGGTTATATTTGTGTACTCAGGATATACACTCACCATGCACTATATGTACACCTAAACACCACAAAGAATAAAATGTACAGTGACTCTATACAATAAGTTCACATTAGTAAATGTTAGTAATGCATTAAAATTACCACTAAGAAATAGAAAATGACATTAACTATGTTAATGTTAGCTTAAAATACAACTGAATGTGGTATATGCACACAGACTTTTAATTTTCAGTCAGCCAGCCCAAGCGCATCAATGCCAATATGAAAATCTGAATAATCTTAAAAGACTCTCTAAATGTTTAAATGCTAAATAATTATTCACTGTATATTAACTACTATTAGGTTACAAAACAAACACAACTGACCTCTGTTATGTGGTTAATTTACTTTGCATTTGCCATAGTCTACGACAATAACATTTTATTGGCTGATAATGATGGTCATAATGACTATGTGAAGGCCAGCTTACCTTAACTTTATTCTCCATGGTCACTTCAATGTTGTGCTGAAATAGAGAATGCAGTAAACACTAATTTAATTAAAGTTAAGAGAAATTACTTTTTTTTTCATAATGACGCTTACCTTACTTTTCCCTCATGGCCACGTGTAGTACTTCACCTTCAATTCAATATTGTGCTGAAATAGAGAGCAGTTAACAGTTAAAGTTAACAGAAAATTACCTTTCTTTTTTCAGGAACTAACGTTATGCTAAAACAAATTCACGAGCACTAACTTACAAGCGCCGTCTGTAAATTTCTTGTTTAAAAACGGCGATTAACCCGCCTGTTAACGAATAACATGGCATAAGAACCTAACGTTACAACTAAAGCTAACTTACTTGGTTAATTCTGTTAAATGACATGCACTGTACAGAAATATACACAAAACCATAATTTTTTAACACTTACTGTGGGTAAATCCGGTGACTGAGACGTCGACGGTTATGGTTCAAATGAGGCGTTGCCTGTGGTGACGGACGGGGCTTGTTTCCGGTCGAGTCGAACCGGCTCGGTTCTATGAATCGGCTCCCGTAAGTGAATAGTAAAGAGTCGAATCTGCCTGAAAATGATTCATTTTTGTATAATAATGAGAGACAACAATATGATTCATTAATCATTACTATTTCATTACTATTACTGCTCGGCCACACATTGTATACACTGATTCTATGTTGATAAGTATGAGCTTGTGAACACGTATGATAATGCCCGAGCAAGCTGTTCAATCTGATTCAATGTCACGCCAGTGCTGAACCGAACTAGTGCAAAAGTGATGTTGTTTTTTTGGTTTATTTATAAAAATTTTGTGTCATATTAAATGAGTCAATAGCGCAGATTCCTAATCTCTAGGTGTGTTTAACAGTCTTTGGTTTCATGAATCAATTATTTTTGTTAAGTTTATCACGTTTTGGCTAAGCACAAAATTATGTTTATTAAAAAAATCATATTTACATGATAATCTTATAGATTTAAATAAAGGTGCAAAATGAACATTTAACATTCATGTTTCAAACCTCGATGATTTATTTATTTAAAGTTATTTTTGAAGATATTGGTAACCAAATTGTTTTTGAGCCTGCAATATATATATAT
>CAIGQZ010034990.1:20008403-20022736 GCA_903798205.1 Danio tinwini | reverse complement strand
TGTGTGTGTGTGTGTGTGTGTGTGTGTGTGTGTGTGTGTGTGTGTACCATGTGCGTACGTAGCATCAGGTGCCAAGTAATCAGCACCAGGCACGTGGTCTAGTCCAGAGAGGTTAGTATTCAGGTGATGAGGGCCCCTTCTGCTTGGTGAGGGGATATGCTACGATGGAACCAACCTTGTAAGGAAACCTGCTAGGCTACTATAATTAACCAACAACAATACATCAAATGTGCATATTGTTGAGCTTAAGTTTCATCACAGAGCCCACTTGTGAAGTATTCACATAACACCTGAAAGGAAACATGATCTACTTTATCTCGTCAAACTCAATGAAACTGCTTTATCTGAACTTGAGCCAAGCATGCCTTGTTGAGCATTTTGTTTTTCCCCGCAGGTAAAAGCTAAAGAATGCTGCATTGTAAGCATACAACAGTATGACGGGTACATACCAGGCTGTCAGCATTAGCTTAATTTACAAAGCTTATTTGCTATTCGATGACACTGACCCCACATTTATAAATATTAGTTAGCCCAAAATACGAATAGCATTACTCTTTGTTTGTTTGTTTGTATGTTTGTAACAAACACACCCACATATACGAGGTCCATATAATGGCAGTGAACACTAATAACAGTTTAGCTTTTTACATGCCCGTATATTTCCATGGATTCATGGTTTGAAAAACCTTGCAACTTTCAGCTTACCTGAGAAACTTCGTCTAGAAAACAAGGCTCATTCACTGCTGTCCTAATTAATTATGGGTAGTTTGGGGATGAAGTTTTGTCATGTGTGTGTTTACAAAACTTATGTGTAAATAAACGTGTAAAAAAATATACAAACACGCAAAACACCCCATGACCGTTGTTGAGCTTATTACTGCGCTAGTTGTCAGGACAATGCGCGTTTTGCCGCGAAAACGAGAACAAAGTCGCCCGCGTGTTTAACACATGGATTAAATGTTCCTTATTTGTAATAGAGCTCATTTACAAATCAGGTAATTTTTTAGGGCTTTTCAAAAATATTTTTTGCCTTGTACTCTTCAGCACACAATATAAAATGATGAATATGAAAATCGATTTGTTAAAAACAGTACAAAAACAAATTTTATAGTTATTTTAAATTAATTAATATGTTATAAATTACATTTTTACACCAGTTGTACGTCAAGGTACTGCAGATTGCTCTACTTTTCTTTAAAATATTAAACTGAGTTGTGGTTTAGTGTACTCAAAGACTAGAAAACGCCTAGGGACTTGGTGTAATATAGGCCTATTTCAACAGCAATAAAAAAAATTATGTAGCCTATTTACTATAGTATGGTTCAAAAACATTTATTATTCATCAGGCCTGTCTTTTTATGTGGTTTGGCTTTGATTTCGCAATCAAATTTGCCCTTTCACAGCATAATATTTGAATTAAAAACACACAAAATTTCAATTTTGTTAGGTTGAACAAGTGGAAAATACATCATGTTACGCATTTATTTATATATCATGTCTATTTTAAAAGCACGTTCTAATTGCTATTCACTCCCATTAGATATTGCTGCAAAAGAAAGAAGGGCACACGTTGTATACATTAGAACAACAACAGGGTGAGTAAATGATGGCGTCTTTGTTGTTATTTTTTTGGGTGATATTTGATTATTCAATGAAACAACAGTGATGCTATCATCACCATTGTTGTGCTAAGTAACGTTAGTCTATTTGTTTGTTTTACTGACGTTGTTGGTGACGTTGATGGTGCTTTTTTAAATAATGGTTTTATCGATGGTAATTATCTCATTATGTTGATGGTTGCGTAGTAGGCTAGTAGTGTTTGTGCCATTGAAACAAGACATTGTATGACTTCGACAGACAGGATTAAAATGTTCAGATTGACAGCATCCATGTGCCAGCTTTAAATCATTAGATTAAAATATTATCATACAAATAGGAGACCAAGCAGTACATTTGAATGGAAAATAATCGTGTTCTGGACATATTTAGGCCTATCATACAGTATTTAATTCAATTTATGTTTATTTATATAGTACTTTTACAATGTATATCGTGTCAAAGCAGCTTAATATAGAAGTAGGCCTATCATACAGTATATATTATCACTGTCATTCTGATAATTATGGTACACTTCCATAATACATACAGTATATTCAGCCGCTTAGTCTAAATATGCGTATTTTGTACCCATATTAAGTTAGTTTCTTAGTCAATGGCGCCCCCTCCAGGTTGAAACATTCTTGTCAACTGTCTTGGTTTATTGTCTGGTTATGGCCCTGGTTGCATAATTACTAGTAAAGATGCATATACCATGCCAGAGTTTACTTAGTACTAATTGCAAACAAGAAAGTAAGAAATCAAAAACCCAAATAAAGGTGCCTGATTTTTAGTTTTTCCTACTAATTACTATAAATAGAGGAAAACGAGTTATGAATATTCATACTCCTCTTTTAATATGCATGAAAATACTGCAAGGATCTGAACAGTGGGATTAACAGTACATATTATGTGTACGTGTTGGTGGTTGTGCACATCATGTATTTTCTTTCAGACAAACGTCAATAGAAATGTTAAAACTTAATGTCCAAAGTACATTCATGTAACCAACCCACAGCTCTAATGTATGATTACAAACTCTTTATTGTGTTTAAATTCTCTTTACTGTAGGCAGGCTGTTTTGATAGTTTGATAGACACATTTTGGTAATATAATACAAATATTTTTGCTGATTTGAAGAGTAAACCATATTAAATGTGTATTTATGTCTTACTTTTACAGTTTTTAATGTCACAGTACAATTTATAATCATATCTATCTATCTATCTATCTATCTATTTATCTATCTATCTATCTATCTATCTATCTATCTATCTATCTATCTATCTGATCAGCTGTCTCTTTTATGATTTCATTTAACTTTGAAATGTTTAGCTGTTTGTGAAAGTATATTATTCATAAATTTGCTGTTTATTGTACCTTTACTATGCTTCTCAATGATGTATATCAGTTAAAATCACTTCCAATGTATTACTTCATAACAAAAGGCAACCATAGGCATCATAAGTGTAAACTTAACATATAGAGTTTTCCATGCTAGTCACAATTTTTGTGAAAAATAATAAGTATTGAATAAAAGGAGTATAAAAAAAGATGGGGGAGGGTATAAAGTGGCAAGTTAAAGTTTGTGAACCCTCTGCAGAATTAGAAAGATCATGCAAAATACATGTTATTTTCTCTCACGCTTCCATATATATGCTGCTCTCTTGAAATGTTTTTCACGCACTCTCAAAGCAGCGTAAATTTGAGAGCGAGCGAGAAAATTTACATGAGAGCAGTGTATATTTGAGATCAAGCAAGATATTTTGCATGAAAGTGTGTATTTTTGAGAGCATATGAGAATATGATTATCAATGTTGTTAAAAAGTTTACAATGACCACTAATCAATAACCTTAAAGATCTATCAGTAAAGCGTAAACAAAATCACTAGCGCATGCATAGATGCAGACTGAGATAAACATTGCAGCCTTTTTATATGATCAGACTTGTTTCCAGGCAGATTTGTTAAGATCGCTGCATTTACAGAAAAGTGGTCCATATGCATCAGTTGTTTAGCCACAGGTCCATGGATGTGCTTGGCTTGACGTCTGAGGCTGCAATCCACTCAAGTACATATAAACCTTTGTGGTCCTTGTCAACTGTCTGTCTGTTATGTAAAATAACATCTTCAATATCTGTCTTAGGACAGCTCAATACTTTAGTGTAAGCCAAGCAAAACCAATCATGTTTAGAACACAATGTCTTTAATGCAGCTGTAGCAAGGATTGACAGCTCTCTACCCATTGAGAAGGAGGAGGCGGAGAACCGAATAACTTTAAATAACTTTAATAATGAAATTATACATAAAACAACTGGCCAACTGAACTGAGAAAGTATGACAAATATAAATTATCCAGGCCTAGTTCTCTTTGGTCTTCCTTTTTAGTCCCTTCACCTTTTATTCTTCTGCTCTTTAATGAGACTCGAGACCAGTCAGATTATAAGAGTTCGATTACAGATGGCAGCGCAAATACATGCAGGCCTACAGACCTAAAAGATGCATCGAAAAAAAAACACTTTTCAAATTGAAACATGGTAATAAAATGTAATCATGTCATTCAAAATTCTATATTATATAAATTATGTCAAAATTATATATTGTATAAATGATGTCATAGCTTATTGGAAAGCAATAGTTGCAGAAAAAGGCATGTCAAGTGTATACAAGTGCTTAAATTATTTGTTTTTGACCAGGCAATTTAACTGACCCAGCAATTAAAAAAAACAATAGACAGGAAACAAAGAAGAAAAAAAAAATTACTTAAAGGCACAATATGTTTTTCATTGATTCATTCATTTACTTTTCGGCTTATTCCCTTTATTAATCTGGGATCGCCACAGCGGAATAAACCGGCAACTTATCCAGCATGTGTTTTACGCAGCGGATGCCCTTCCAGCCGCAACCCATCTCTGGGAAACATTCACACATACTCATTTGCACTCATAAACTACAGACAATTTAGCCTATCCAATTCACCTGTACCGCATGTCTTTGGACTGTGGGGGAAACCAGAGCACCCGGAGGAAACCCACACGAACGCAGGGAGAACATGCAAACTCCACACAGAAACGCCAACTGACCCAGCCAAGGCTCGAACCTTCGACCCAGCGACCTTCTTGCTGAGTCGACAGCCCTACCTACTGCGCCACTGCGTCGCCACAATGTTTTTTTTGATCATTAAAATATCTAAAAATCACATTATGCATTTTGTTGACTTATGTACTTACATTATAGCACATGTTTTAAAGAATCATACAATCCAGAGAAATAAGCAAGTTTAACTAGTGATATAGACTGTGTCCTGTCATGCCATGTTAATGACATCTCACACTCTTGATTTCTGGTTTGGTTTTTATATAAAACAGTAAAACACCAAAAATGATATATTTAGAATTTTATTAGACTGCAATAAACAGGTTGACTTTGGCATTAAAAAGCTCAGCTGCTTTCACACCACATCATGGTCATCTCAGCAGCTGCTTTAGTCTCATTTAGCCTCTGTGGCTTTCAACTTTCAACACTCTGTTTTACCATGAGAATAAACATTAAATACTTCAGCTTATCCATATAACATGTTTTCTGCAGCAGTCCTGTAGAACGTAATGAAGACCACAACTCCTATGATTCCACACACAGTCTACGCCTTAATTTGATGTGAACACATGCCCTCTAGTGGTGAAAATTACATATTGTGCCTTTTAGTAAATGTAAAAGCAATTAATAATTGACAATTTCACAGTAACATTTGGAATTGATTATAACAGAGCAGAAAACCAAGATGTAGCCATTGGGAAACTAGTTCCACATAAGTCCAATTCAAAGAAAACAAAACAAGGCAAAGTAACCTTTCCTGAGTTTGTAAGAGCCTCTGTCCTCTGAAGCATTATTACTAAACTTTTGTGTAAAATTGCAGCTCTATTGATAAATAAGATACATAGAGAAATAGTACATTTATAGGGCATTTTTTTACATTTTAAATTATATACTAAATATATACTAGATTATAGTATAAAAACTACTCATTCATATTGATCATATTTCTCAACTTAGGAGCAAATGTTTGATAAAGAATGTAAAAATATAAAATAAATATTATTTCAATATAAAACACTTTTCAAAACCGAATGATAACCATAAAATATCGCTAAATAAAATGCAAAATGTAAAAATTATACTTTCAAAATTGCAACTTTCTCACATTCTTATGCTATTCATGTTTCTGTCTACGTTTCTGTAATGGCGTGTGATATTGTGCTCATATAAAGTGTCAAAAAGTATTATAGTAAACACTGTATTTTTCATTACAATGTATAAACTATAGAGCAAAATATGAAACAATAGGCGTTTTATATTGTCGGTACAATTATATATTAGGCATGGGCCGGTATAACATTCTGACAGTATAATGATGAGTATCGCTGAGGTCCAGCTTCTGCGCCTAGACTGCAGCTCTGCACAAGACGTTTGGCCATAGGAGAAATGGTCGTGCCCAAATGAGCCTGGTTTCTCTCGAGGTTTTTTTAAATTCTTCACTTTCGCCAATTGGTGAAGTTTTTTTCTTTACAATTTAAAATAGCGTCTTTGGATATATTTTCTGCTGAAGAAAAAAAAAGTAAAACAAAATCTTACATATACCTGGTTATTGTCCCATGCCTATTATATATATTGTCGTATTGCACAGCCCTAGAAGTGCTGCGTTCTGAAAAAAAATGCCGGTAGTGCAGTTGTCCTTATATATTACGTCAGTGCTGAGCACTCTGTGTTTTTTAGAAGCTCTGAAGTTGGAGAAGAGCTTACATCCAAGCGATTTTTAGAAGAGTACTAGCATTTTTAGCACAAAGGAGTATAATTTACAGTCCTTAATCACAGAACTCATAATATATTAAAGAACTAATCATACTGTGAACTTATTTTCAGATTAATCATCACCCAAAACAGTAACAGAAACTGTAACAGTAAAAACAGTAACAGAAGCAGATGTCCTTTAGGTGTCTACAGCTGAATATGAGCCGCTCATGCCCTCTGAAGTAAATCTCGAGGCATTGTTGGGATCCGACACATTGTACACATCTGCAAATAATTACACGTTATTCACAGAAATGCACATTGGAATGTGTAGTGTCTTCACATTTAATTAATTTAGCCAAATGTAAAATTATATTAATGACTCATGTTCTAGCAAATATCTTGTTAGATTTATGTTATCTTACTCCTCCGTGGTCCCCTTTGTCCAGCTGAAGATGATGCTCCTCCACTGGTGCTCTGTAAGGAGATAATCAATCAAAATCAGTGTAATTGTAAAAGTCAGCGTAAAAATCTTTAAGCAATGGTTTAATGTTAATAATTAAAGTCTTTCAGAAAAGCATGTGTGCCATTACAGAATGGCATTTACCTGGGTAATTCGGGAAGTAAGTTTATCTATTAGCAGTTTTCCTCGTAGTGCCTCTCGAACCTGCAATCAAAGATTGGCTTTATTATCAAAATAGCCATACTGTTGTTGCTGTGTCTTTATTACTGCTAGGTCAAATGTAAGTGGTTATTTTTTCTTATCATAATAGTCTTAAATCCTGTAGTTGAAATGGATTTAAATGCTCAATATTCAGTATTGTATGTTCACATGTTTGGTGGAACCCTTGTAAAAAGCAGGAAAATATACCATAAAATAGTGTAAATAAGCCCTGCAGTGTGATGTGCTGTTGATTGTTGGTGCTGCTGTTTGTTGTTTTGTAATGTATGGCTTGATGTAATGCATATTACAGCAGATCTTTGGTTTAAATGCAAAATCACAAAGTTAAATGGCTTTAGTAAAGCTCTTTACAAAGCAAAAGATGTAAACTCATACCTTGGCATCTAAAAGTGTTCCAAACAGCAAAATAAAGAATCCCTATGAAAGGCAAAATGTACATAAACATGGTTATTAGTTGCAATTTTAAATTGATTGATCAATTTTAAATTCAGAAAATTGACATTTAGGGCCAGATTTACAAAACAGGCCAAATCAGAGCCAACAATGTTAAATTGCATGTCATTTAAGTTTTAACATGCTTTTTTGTTAAAATGACTACCACAATACTTAGTAAACCATGCTTTGTGAATCAAAAGTGCCGGGTCAATGTGTTTGCAGCACTAATGTTTCACTATGTGTCATCAGTAATTGCTGATAGTGGTTTTTATTGCCAACACTGCGTTTGCACTAACATAAGCAGTTTGTAAATCCGGCCCACAATCAATACATTGCACAAATTCTAAGCTTGCTATTAAAATGTATTTTTTAGAGACAGATAATCATACCTGTAATGAATTGAGGAGTGTAAACAACACATGAATGCCTAATGCACTTGACACCATGGTTCCAATTCCAAATCCCCATGTTAGACCAAAAAGAGGAGTCAAAAAGGCCACACATCGGACAATGACAAAAAATGTATGTTTCTCATTTGGTTGCGTTGCAGCACCAACTCCACTATGTAACATCTTGTACAGAACCACAACCAAAACCACAAGGTTTATGACTACAATAGTGAGAGCTGGAATCACAAATGCCAGCAGAGCCTTAGATTCATTCCAGTTCAGCCAGCATGCTTGTTTGGAAACATAATTCTGAGGTCCAGCTGTCGATGCAACAGTAATGGACGCAATGAGCAAAGGTGCACCGTAACCGACTGAGAAGGAAATGATTATCATTTTGACCCTTGACATTTGGGAAAATACCATGACGGTCATGTACAAGAGCAGCATCCCTGAAATTAACATCCAGAAGAAAAGAGCCAGGTAAAAAAAGTGTATGAAGAAAACCACTGGACTGCAGCGACCCACGGGGGTTGGCTTTTCTTGGTCTGAGATTGCAGCTCCAATGAAAAAACAGGCGTCTGCGATGAGCAGGGAGATGGCAATGTTGACTAAGGAGAGATGTCGCATGTAGGAGCTTACAACTGTAACACCTCTGGCTGATGTCACTGATCTCCAAACGATAGCTTCAATAATGAGGCATAAAACCAAGCTGACTATTGAAATAGATACGCCAATGTAAGTTATATAGGCTAAGATTAAACTGTCAAGGATAAATGGTGACATTAGGATTGAAAAAGAGGTTGTGTGGTTGCATTCACATGTAATTTTGCCAGAGTCATTTCCTACTTGCTTTACTTCACATCCAGTGGAATCCCATGAGTCAAGTTGAAAGTTCCAAAAGACACACTGAGGATTTCCCAAAGATTGATTAGTAATGTCAAATGCAAAAGATATGTTGTTAACTGTTTTATCAACCTTAACAACAACCACGTCTCCATTGATACGCTGATTTGAATTCTCGCTGCTGTTAGAATTAGAAATATTTCGGGTTGGAAGGACATTGTCAAGAGTTGTGAAGATTATGATCGTTGCTGTAGTCGGCCCAGAAACCTGTGGTATCACAATCTCTGTAGTTGAGTTTGACAGTGTTGATGTTACACTGAATGAGCTATTTACTGTAGTTCTGCTCAGCTGAATGGATGTTAGATTAATCGTAAACTCATTTGTGAGACGGTCACTTATAGTTTCAGTGGCGTTCAGAAGTTTAATGTTGGTTTTTTCTGTGGTGTTGTCATTGTTCAGAGTGTTCCATGTCCCAATGCTATTATTTGATACAATGATGTCCAATGTTTTTAAGAAACTCTGGAATAAGAAATATAAATACATGAAAAATAAGTTTATGAAGTTATTTGGATACTTTAATAAGACTAAAATAGGGTATGATAATATATGCTATATGAATCAGTTTAATTCATGATGGTAGTGGCTTTGCACAACACCACTATGCCCACTAAATCAGCTTTAGCGTATCTTTACTAGATATCTAAATAAAAATTCACTTCAATACAGAAAGCATGAAAAACATCTACAGATATAATTGTACAAAAACAGTGAATATACATACGTTCATCACTGGTGGACCGATGAGTGTTGTTTGTGCCAGATCAGCAATTTTAAAAAGTATATCCACAATTGCTTTGACAGTAGCAGCAGACTGAGTTATATTAATAGTATTCTGCTCTGTGGCGAAACTGAGGTTAGACATGAAACTTGAAATCTGTCCCACTTGCAATACCTAAATGACAAAGTGCAAAATATAAATGTTGGAATAATATGTATAGCCAAATGAATATATGATTGTAGATACATGATCAACTGATTACCTGAATTTCACTAAGTAAATCACTGATAACCCCAAGTATACAGTTGTCCTTTATTGGTCTCCAGGCATTTGAATCACATACATAAGTTATGGTGCCTTTTGTGCCAGTTGGACAGGTTCCATTCGTCTGTACATTTGAATCTCCAAGTCCAAGTTCTTCATCTTGACAGGCATATTCTGGAAGAATATTTGATAATCATATTCAGACAGAAACAAAAACTTGTACACTGCGCAGAAGAGACCGAAATAGCAACTATGGAGTGATTAAAAAGAACTAAAGAAGTCAAAACCAGAAAGTGTGCTTCATCATTTGAAAAAAAAATTGGCCAAAATGTGCATTAATATACAATAATAATAATAATAATAATAATAATAATAATAATAATAATAATAATTCCTTAAATTTATATAGCACTTTTCTGGACACTCAAACTACATATTTGAGGAGAATGTCCTCATCCACCTCCAGTCTGTAGCATCCACCTGGATGATGCGACTGCAGCCATATTGCACCTGAACATGCACAACACACTAGCTTATTGGTGGAGAGGAAAAGTCTATTATGACATGCGGATGGTTAGGAGGCCATGATGGACAGAGGAAAGAAAAATAATCAATTTCAAAGTAGTGCATTTGCAATGAAGTGAAAATATAATTTGGTTGTTGCAAGGATACTGTGGTTATTGGAGGTTATTACTAGGGCCAGACGGAGTCTGCAGACATTTTTTGCTATTTCTGCGCAGAATTTTGTTAAAAATCTGTGGATTTATGCGTAATTATTTTGGGAGTATCATAACTAAAACCTTAATATATTAAATAAAAAGTAATACATTTTTAACTTGTATTGAATGTTTACAGTGCAAATCCCATTAGATCCACTTTATTTGGTAAACAAAGCAAGTCTCATATAATCTACTAAAAGACAGATAATATTACTTTACAAACTATATTGTGAATAAATCACATGAATATTTTCATATTAGTTAATAATGTTATTGAAATTCATAAAAAACTGAATAAATATAAATGTACACATATTTACACAAGTAAGTAAACAGAGTCAATGATTTCATGTGGGCCTATTATTACTGTCAGGAGCGGACTTAGTGATTTGGGGACCCTACGCAATTCCAGGTATGGGGCCCTAGCATTTTTTAAAAATAAACTGCATGTTAAAAAGTATGTTAATATAGTATATTTGAATTTTTAAAGGAACCTTTATCTTCCCAACGTCAAATTGAAAGCAATAAATAAAAATAGAGTTCACAAAACAGGGATGTTCAAACGGTGTCCTGCCGATTTTAGCTCCAACTTGTCTCAACACACCTGCACAGATGTTTCTAAAAAGCCTAGCTTGATTAACTAGCCCAGGTGTGTCTGATTGGGGTTGGAACTAAACTTTGCAGGACACCGGCCCTCCAGGACTGAGTTTGGGCACCCTGATGTACAGTTAATTAGCCATTTTTGTGATTAGAGTTTAATTGTAATAATAGTAAAAAAAAACATTTAAAATAATTTAATTCACAATCCATCAAACTAATCTTTTCACCATTTTTCATACCAGTTAAATAATTGCTGTTTGTGAATTGGCGGCAGTTTCACTGGCAAATGTTATTTGAACAGGCTCTCTCTTAACATGCTCACAGCGCTCATTATCTGACAGGTGTTTTGGCCAGACAGCAGGACCGCAGAGGAAGCTGCGTTTCATTGTTTGTCGTATTTCTACTTTTTTCCCCAAATGTTCTCAATTCTCAGTCTTGCACACTTTACCTACCTACCTCTACGCTGACAGACTGGTGTCACTAAAATCTCAGTGATTTTGAACGAAAATTTGAAACTAGGGCGACATTTGAAACTAGGGAGAAGCAGGTTTTGACTGTACCAGGGAAATACCTCACGCTTGCGGTGCTAAAACATTTGCCATCGGTATGCAGAGGAATGATCTGCTCTCAAGGCTGCAGGTGTGAGAAATGGCTGTAGGGCACTGTGCCACCTTTGAGTGTTCTGAGGCAGGGGAGAGACCGACGGCATGACTCAGAGCTTGTTGCGAAGAGTAAAGTTAAGATTGGTACAGCACGGACATATGAGTGTCTTTAAAAATCTTCAGTAATACCTAAAAACATTTGTCTCTTTTGAAAATTTGGTGGTAAGGGGTCTGAAAAGTTAAGCTAAGTTTGCAACACTGGCTGGCAGTAGTGTCTTTGATCGAAGCGCTTACACATTACACTTGTGCAGTACAGACGGAACATTTCATTATTCATGGGGACCCCTGGTTTTGAAAAGAAGTAATGTTAAAATCTTTACGTTTATAGACAGCTTTGACAACATATGATAGAGAATGTATAAAAGAGCTATATGATTAATATAGGTTTCTTGGCATTGGTCAGGGCTGCCTAATTCCCATAGGCCCTAAGCGGCTGCTTACCTTACTTATTAGTTAAGTCCACCCCTGATTACTGCATACCTTCAAAGAAGTTACCACGCTGGTTAAGAATAAAAGCAAAACAATCCAAGGATGGCAACTCCTTGTATATATTTTACAATAGAAAATACAACAATAGGTCAAATTGAATATTTGCCTGGGGTCTAGATATATAGTAACTGCACAACAGTAAAAAGCAATTTAATGCTGTAAAGGGTAAAAAACTGAAGACTTACTTTTATCAGTATTCTGCATTGTGACACTGCTCTGACTATAACCGTATATGAGTAGTTCTGGCAGACCCTTGAGACGACATGTAAAAGTTTGCTCCTTCGTACAATCTCCAATTTGATTTGTGTAGGTTAATGTGATACTGTCAGCTGCAGATTCTATATATATATATAAAAAAACAAACAAACTAAACAACATGGTAGATTCTCAAATGATAATTCAAAACAGGAAGGTTTATAGGTCACCCAAAAATGTAATGTACTCTCACCAAGTGGTTACTTTAATGAGTTTTCTCTTCTGTTGAGTACAAAATAAAATATTTGGTAGAATATTGGACACCGGCAGCATCTGACCACCAAACTGTCCACTAGTTTACAGCATTATTCAAAATATCCTCTTTTGTGTTCAACAGAAGTAAGAAACTTAATTATGTTTGGAACAAGTGAAGAGAGAATAATTGATAACAGAATCGTTTTTGGGTGAATTAACCCTTTCAATTTCTAAAGGAAAAAACAATGACTTAAATAAACAACCTGAAACTTGTACTGTTTCGCCCTGGACCCACTCAATACTGTAGCCAGCATCAACAGAACATTTCAAGACACTGCTCCCAGGACAGGGAATAAGGCGGGACTTACTACCCACATTGATAGTGGGACGTTGTTTAATAACAATGTTTTGCCACTGAATGTAAGGTATTGTGGTCCTTTGTGTGATGCATGAATATTGACCTGCATAAGCACAAAAATAAATACAAACTTATTATACTGTATACTTTCTTTTTTGAAATATGTTTCTTAAGATGAAAGAACTATACTTTTTATTGCTCCAATATTTTATAAATGAGTAAATGATTTTACATTGGTCAGTTATGTTTAAATACTTTTTGATAGATTTATCAGCTATGCCATTTTTACACCACATTGTATTGAAATATGCATGAGTAGATCAATAGTAATGACACCAAATTTAAACTTTGGCACAGTTTTACACCACTGTAAAAGTGATTAGTTACTTTACATAAAAAGGTGAGCGCACCAGTTGTAACATGGAACTGTTTTAATTTTTATGAGTTTGTACAATTAGTTTACTTATAAAACTTTATGTTTGGGGTTATTTACTTTAAGTAAAGATAACTAATCACTTTTTTACAGTGAGTAGTCTGCTTTTAAATTAGTGCCATGTAAAATGTGAAAAAATAAGACCAAGATAAATGTCATGTCACTCACCACTGTCAGTTTCAGTAATGTTTTTCACTGTGAGAGTACTATTGTCGCTTGAAAGCGAGTACACTGTGCTGTAAAGTGCAGGATCTATGTTATTCACTTTCCATGTTATTTGTCCTTGTGCAAAGTCCGGCTGTGTACAATTCAGAACCAGCCTTTGCAGAGGATAAACTGGACTCAATGTGAAGTCCTTTTGATCTGAACATAAAAACCATACAGTTCACTTCATCTTACAACAATCTAAACCCATATAACATCATAAACAGGATGCATTCAAGACATGTGAGGAGTTTTAGATTAGGCATGGAATGTCCTTACCACTTTGAGCAAAAGCATCTGGAGCTAAAATTATTCCTTGTGCCCGCAGTAAGCTGGAAAGAGCTGTATTTGCTGATGAAAAATCAAGGGTATTGGATGTTGCACTTATTGTGTAGTCTGCAAATACACTACCAGCCCTGTGGAGAAAACACAAAACACAAGACACTGTATTTGATAGAAAGTAAATAGGAAACAATAATTGAAAAATTAGGAAAATTGTAAAGGTAAATCATACCTAAAGGCATTAAGCTTCACAGACTTACTAATGTAGCCTTTTAAATTAGTAGAATAACTTGAGTCAATCTGTAAAAAGCAAAAATAAATAAATAAATAAATAAATATATATATAAATAAATAAATATATA
>CAIGQZ010034990.1:19978853-19997505 GCA_903798205.1 Danio tinwini | reverse complement strand
ATATAATATAATATAATATAATATAATATAATATAATATAATATAATGTCAATAACATCATACAAACTAGCAAATTGAATAAATCACCTTTTTGGCAAAGTGCTCCTACTGAAGGCAGAGTTTGAATACATCCACAAGTGCCTTGTACAGTGTTATCACACACCTGATAGGCCTTGCAGGTGCTACTGGGCCAAACATGATTTGCCTCACACTTGCAATCAAAGTCTGTTCCATTCAAATCACACACTGTAACAGAATGGTGTGACAGTACAGTAATACATTAATGATTAAATAAAAATTTATATGAATAAAAATGTATGTACCAGATGGATTTTTTTTTTGTAATAATAAATGGTAGACTGCTAGTATTTCAAATAACATGATTATAAAATGTAGAGCTTATGTTAATGTACTTTATTATAGTTGCATTTGAAATCTTCCACTAATCAATTTCAATGTAAAAAATACCAACAATATTACACTATTATCTTTACAACATAATTATTTGGCTAACAATTTTTTATCTGTTTATTAAACTTTTACAGATAAACAGTAATTTTACAGAAAAAATTAAACAAATATTATTCCCATTTCCATTGCATCTCGTAACCAGTTGTCAAAACCTGGGGTAAATAATTGTTTTCATAATACCAGAATACACCGTCTTGCTAACAGTACAAAAAGTGCAGTAAGAGGACACGGTTTGATGTGCATCTTTGTCACAGAAGAGAAACACTTGAAAATTAATAGCCAAAATGTGATTGATGGACAAAGCCAAAACATATGTATTAAGCCTGCAGGTGCTTGATTACATCGATCACATATAAGGTCCTTGAGTCTTGAGTAATTTTTGCCAACCTCACTTTTGTCCAGTATATTCAATGAACAAATTTTAATTGGATATGGCAATGTCGTGCACAAATAGAGGAAATACGAATGCAGGACAAAATCTGGTCCCACGTCTCGTTCTCGAATGTAAGATTAAGGTTTGACTCCCACTGTTGTTTAATAAAGCAAAGAGAGGAGAAAGAGGACCTCAACCTGTATAAAATAGACAGTATACCTTTTTTATCTAAGGGTACTTTAAAAATATGGTCAAGTTGAGATTTTGGTGGAAGGTTCAGAAAATCTGGATATGAGTTTTGAAATTAATTTTTGAAACGAGTGATAGGAAGAGAACATTTTTGTAATAATTGTGAAAAGTTTGGAAAAATATTATCAATATAAATATCACTGACAGTGGAGGTTCCTGCTCTCTGCCAGATATTAAACGCTTTATCATTAAGTGATGGGGAAATGCGGGTTATGGCTAATAGGTAAGACCAAGGACAGGCGTTGAAGACCGTTGGCTAACTATGTTACATTTATTTCTCTATTTTAAGATCCTTCTCATCCATTGCTTTGTTTCTCATGCCATTTTGTTGTTCCTACAAGTAATATGTTTTTTTTCTTTTATTAAATAAAGACAGCAATGTATCTAAAGGTTTTTCTTGCCAAAGTTGCCATAAACTAAAAATGAAAGTTATTCAAGACTTGTGGTATGAATAGTAAGCTCCAAAAGCCACCTAAATCAGCAGAAGTCTTTTTTCACCAACCATAGTTAAACAAAAAAAAATAAATAAATAAATAAAAATAAAGAACTGTATGAAACCTTCTTTATAGGTTTTCTGTATGGTGTTTTTACAAAATACCTCTCTGCAATGTTCTTGATCGGTTAGGTTTATGTTGCAAAAAGAAATAGAGAAAGTTTCTAGAATGTTCTTACAGTATATGTCTCAAAGCATAAACAACAATCATATGGAAACATTAATATCGTCCTTTGCTCTTACCAGTCGTCATGTCAACATTAAGGATTATTATGTTGTTCAGAGTGTAAGGCAGTGAGACTGTTGTGAGGGCCTGGTGTATGCTGCTTATCGTGTAATTGATAAACAAATCTATTTCAATGTCACTTTCATACACAAAAAATGGCGCTGAAAGAAATTAAACAGAAAAACGTTTGAGAAGCACAGTCTTTACATATTTCATCTGCTAAATCTCTATCATTATGAATAATATAAAATAATAATACATAATATATAATACTATAACATAATATTACGTAGTATCCCTGCAAGAATTTTTTGTTGTTTTTTTGTTTTTAAAAGATGTCTAATAGATGTCTAACAGAGGTCTAAACATGGTTGTCTAGGCTAAAACTAGTCTAAATTTGGGCTGTCAATGAAAACCTAATAGATGTCTAAGAATAGGCCAAAACTAGACTACTCATTAAATAAATAGAAATGAATAACTACACATATAAAGTCTGTCTAATCTGTCTGTTTGACGACTAGTCTAGGTTTTGGCTATTCTTAGATGTCTTAGATTTTCACTGACAGCCCAAATTTAGCCTTGTTTGAGCCAAGCTGACTTGCGTCTATTAGACATTTATTAAGCACAAAATTGTTTGCTGGGATTCTTTTTAATTAGCATTAAAAAACACAAAATGCTCTGAACAAAAAAATTAAAAAAATAATTTTCACTTTACATACAGTTGTTGTGCCTTGTCTCAAACTTTGTTTTATTGGGCATACCTGTTGTTGTTGATGATGATGGTGTTGATGTTGGTGTTGTTGCGGGTGTTGATGTTGGTGTTGTTAGTGATGGTGCTGATGAAAGAAAAGTGGCATGACATAATTTGAAAAAAATTCCATACCCTCTTGTAGCTATATATAGTTGTAAAACCTTTTAAATTCTTAATAATAATTCAGACAAATCGACAAAAATGACATTTAAAGCTAAAAATGAAAATACTGAAAGAAATCTTATCATTCATGGCGGCGCAGTAGGTAGTGTTTTCCCCTCACAGCAAGAGTGTCGCTGGTTCGAGCCTCAGCTGGGTCAGTTGGTATTTTTGTGTGGAGTTTGCATGTTCTCCCTGCGTTCGCATGGGTTTCCTCCGGGTGCTCCCCCACAGTCCAAAGACATGCAGTACAGGTGAATTGGGTAAGCTAAATTGTCTGTAGTGTATGAGTGTGAATGAGTGTGTATGGATGTTTCCCAGAGATAGGTTGCAGCTGGAAGGGCATCTGCTGCGTAGAACATGTGCTGGATAAGTTGGCAGGAGAACACAGGGAGAACATGCAAACTCCACACAGAAATGCCAACTGACCCAGCCGGGGCTCGAACCAGCGACCTTCTTGCTGTGAGGCGATTGTGCTACCCACTGCGCCACAGTGATGCCAAATCTTATCATATAAACAAATAATAACAAATCTGAATACTGAACATACCTGTACATGTGTTATTGATGCCGACTAACAGATTGGAGTGTGTTGGACTGAATCCATTCAAACATGAGCAATTGTAACTTCCTATGTCATTAGTGCAGGCAGAATTTGGACCACAGACAGGTGGACTCAGCTGACATTCATTTATATCTGAACAGGAAACAGCACATTTTTCAAAAAGACCTGGTTATTTAAAACTATTCAAAGAATTACAGTGTCAATAACATAAAATGTTTATCATGCAAATTCCAAAAATCACCTCTCTGGCAAAGTGACCCCATTGAAGGAAGAGCCAGAATGCATCCACAAGTACCTCCTACGATATTATCACACACCTGATAGGCTGTGCAGATATTACTGGACCAAACATGATTCGCCGCACACTGACAATCATATTCGGTTCCATTCAACCCACACACTGTAAAAGAATGGTGTAAGATTACGTTTAAACATTATTGAATAAACTTTATATTTGACTTATTATAAAACGTAATTATTATAAAGCAAAAGCAATACATTAACTAGTTGTAAAGGGGTGGTCCACTACGATATAAAATGTTAAACTTCAGTTGATGTGTAATGTAGCTGTTTGAACATAAACAACATCTCTGAATGTAATACGCTCAAAGTTCAATGCAAAAGGAGACATTGGCTTTTACAGAGTTTTCTTAGCAAAACCTACAGCGACTGAAGTTTGGGGACTACAAAAATAACACCTGGGCTAGTGAGATCACAAATGATTCAGGTTACGCACATTCAACACCCGCATACAGGCGTGGCCAGAGGCACTGTAATGTTATAGCAGGGAAAGTGCCGTCCAAACGCTGCTATTTTCACAGAGCTTGCTCTTTTTTTGTATTTGGGCATGACACAAAGAGAGAAGTGCTTACGATTTAATTTTAATTATGTTACAGAGAATTATAAAAAGATATAGTGCTAACATTTGACAAAGGATAGCTTCTAGAATCTCTCCCAGTTCAATGCTGGACTCAGCTAAAAGCTTCGGCTAAAAAAAGGAGCAGTTCCAAGCATAATAGACAGAGTTGTGGATTGTGAGCTACAACCTGTAACCTTTTTATTTTCTAAAATTGATCTATTGTTATGCATGTTATAGCAAGGACGTAACAAGGATATAAAAAATGGGAAATGCTGTTTGGTTGGCACCGTTAACAATTTAGCAACAAATTCATATTTATCCATCAAACCGCTGTGAACACCCACAATCTTCACCAGCGCTGCAGTGTCTCTCTATGTGAATGCTTTCCCTGCGTTCTACATCTCGAATAACAAACTCGCAAAAGATGTGAAGGTTTCAGGCTCAAACTGATACAGCTAGCGGCTAAACTGACTGAACGTATTTACAGAGCAGAGGCAAAGCGCATGCTTTTAGAGGTGTGATGCTTTTCCTGGTGACGTGGAGCCAATCCACAAATCACAGCAGATTATGTTAGCTGGCAAATCAGAGCCTCTTGAGGCGGGCCTTTCGTAGGAACTAGGAAATATGACGTCATTTTCATGTTAGCTGAGTAGCTGTATATAATTAAAGAAAGATATGAAAAAATAATGTGATATTTTATTTATTTATTTATTTTTTACAAATAAAGCATGAACATTGCTTTGTATCTTATAAACACAACCAAGCCTTAAAAATACACTCTGGACAACCCCTTAAAGTTCTTTCTCATCCCATGCTTTGTTTCTTTTCCTAGTTATTTGTTCTTCCTAGTATAAAAGTTTTCTGGTCCCACTATAAGGTGGCCTTAACTATATAAGTACACTGAAATTAATGAACTTATTCTGAAAAAAATATTTTTACATTTTACTTATGATTAAGTACTGCATGTATTTACATTAGTAATTCCTTTCTGTTATTACATTTGTAATTACACTATTGACCATCAGTGTACAGCATATTTATTTTTTTATGCAAGTACATAAGGACATCTAATATAATGTGAGACCAGTTTTCTTCCTTGAGACAACTAGGTTTTAGGCAACTATCCAACAATTTAGTTTTGCGCTTCCCAGAAACTGATAACCAAAAGTTATTTAAAACTACTTTTGATTAACAAAGACAGACGTCACATTGAGTCCCAAGATGACGCAATTGAACCATTCTACATGCATCTGCTTAAACTAGTTCTACAAGTTTATCATGTGAGTTCCTATAAGACTGCATCTGATAGTGACAACTTGGCGAATATAAAATTTTTACAAATCTAGCAACAAATGACTTCAACAGTTGACAATGTTGGTCAAATGTTGGTCACTTACATATACATACAAAATGACAACAAAGAGCAGCTTTGAGTTGCCATATTTTTTTACCTCAAGTAGCACTGAATTGTAAAGAATACTGTATTAGAGGCAGTTGAGCATCTATGATCTCAGTAGACAGAATGTGACACGGTCATTGGAATCTGAATGTCTTGTTGTCTTAATCTTATAATTATTATTCAGGTTTTGGTATTAACTGTAAATATGTTTATGCAGCCAGTTACAGACCACAGAGTTACAAAAAGTTGTGTAATATTTTTTCCCAAACATCTATTTTAGATGTTTAATAATAAAATAATAAAACCTCAAAATTACATGCTAGGAAAAATACAGTTTCTGGGTTGTTTCAAAACAAGATGCAATTTTTTCTGCTATGTTTTTGCAAGGTTAACTTTTCATTTACAATTTCATTTACTTTTCATTACAAAAGAATCATTAAAGAATCTCCTAGAAATGTACTATATTGTTTCCCAAAAGAATCAACTTAAAGGAACCATATTAGAACATTAGAAGAACATTCTCTGTTTGCTGTTTGCTCTTACCAGTAGTCATGTCGAGTTCAAGGATATTTATGTTGTTCAAAGGATAAGGCGGTTGGTAAAGTGTGATGATATTCTGTAATTGGTACACACTGGCAACATCAAATAAACTGACATCAATTTCACTCTCATACACAAAAAGTGGCCCTACAGGAACAAAAAGAAATAGAATTATGCTTACAATGTATAATAAAACATCTCCAAAAACACCATAAATTCAAATTGTATATAAACTATTATTATCATCAAGGTTTCAAAGTTTTTTTTTTTATGATTTATCAATGCCGCCATATGCAGATATACAGAGAAACTGAAATGTTGTTTCTCATCTCCCTTTATCATCAAATGTTTACATTGCTAATGCAATACAGGAGTTTGTAATCCAAATATATCCAAAAAAAAAACAACAATAACAACGGATAGATGTCACATCCATAACCAAGCTTTATCCTCAAAAATAAAAAAAAAGTCAAATAAAATAAAATCAGTCATTTTTGTTCTATAGAGAGCCAACTCTTCTCCTTTTGAATAGCCTTATTTCTTTTTGGTTGTGCAGTTTAATTTATAGAATTTTTACAAAGTATATTGTACACTGTAAACTTGCAGACTTTTTTGGTCACATCCATAACGCATGTTTATTTTTCTCATTTAAAGTCTAAAACATTTTTTTAGATAGATATTCTTCTGATCCCATAACTCTGTGGTTAGTTGTTTTGAAAAATATAAACAGATGTTTCAATATAATGTTAACATACTTTCTCTGTGAATTTATGTTTTGAGTTTTTACTGCAAATGTCACATCCATAACTCTGGAGTTGCTCTAATGTGATCTGAACCGCGATTAGCCCCCCTGTTCATTTTTTTCCCAATTTCTGTTTAATGGAGAGCAGATTTTTTCAACACATTTCTAAACATAATAGTTTTAATAACTCATCTCTAATAACTGATTTATTTTATCTTTGCCATGATGACAGTAAATCATATTTTACTAGATATATTTTAAGACACCCCTATACAGCTTAAAGTGACATTTAAAGGCTTAACTAGGTTAATTAGGTTAACTAGGCAGGTTAGGGTAATTAGGCAAGTTATTGTATAACAATGGTTTGTTCTGTAGAAAAAAATATAGCTTAAAGGGGCTAATAATTTTAACCTTAAATGGTTTTTTAAAAAAATTAAAAACTGCTTTTATTCTATCTGAAATAAAACAAATAAGACTTTTTCCAGAAGAAAAAAATATTATCAGACATACTGTGAACATTTCCTTGCTCTGTTAAACGTAATTTGGGAAATATAAAAAAAATATGTGTGTGTGTGTGTGTGTGTGTATATATATTAGTGGTATAATGGATCACAAATCTGACGGTTCAGATCTCATTATAGTTTTTTATTCACAGATCAGACCATTTTTCAGATCAGCCATACAGGGAAGGAGACAGATGTAATTTGCTTTACATTTGTTACCGAAACAGTACTGCAAGACACTTTTGGTTTTAACAAACAATACTTACTGTAGAACCTGTAATTTTATATATATAAAAAAGATGAAATTATCAGCTGAATAAACATAAACTGTAAAATTCAGTTACTGCTACTGTTGCTGATAACGCTAAATGGATAAATTTAACATAATTTGTACAATTCATATACATTTTTAGTCTTATTTTCAACAAATGATTCAGTTACTGTTTTCACTCATACATTTAATGCTTCACTGCTAAATAATTTCTGAAGAATTGTTCAGTGGCATATTTTGCTAACCTGTTGGTTACATAACGTAATTGCTGCCTACAACTTTAATTTTGAGTGTCGTTAGATGCATATTACAGTAATTTAAATCTTTACCATAAACATCAGTGGTTTTATCTAAACTATAAACTGTTGTCCCAGTACTTCTGTGTTATTTGAGTGTTTGTAGTTTTATACTCAAAAGAATAAACCCTCTATCTCTTTCTTGATTTTTGCGATTTCAGATTTAAATGCAGCGATTCAAAAGATTAATAAACATATGCACATCACCATCATTTATAATTTATATTGTGTGGTTGTTGAGATCCCGGTATTTTAATGTTTAATCGTGCAGCTTACACTGAATGCATTAATGGAGGCTAAACAAGTGACAGAAAACACCTATAATGAAACCCACCACATCCCGAATAACCTACCACAACTTCTTCCATCATCATCATTATATTTTACAGGAATTCATGTGATTTTAATGACGCGAAAGGCGATCTCTCTGTGATCGTTAAAAATGTATGATTAATCTACCAATAAAAAAATGTGTTAATCTGCAGGCCACATGTGTTCTGAACCATGGGTTGTGATCCATAAGAATCATGGATCAACCATGATCTGTTACACCCCTAATAGACATATAACTTGTAAAATATGCTAAATGAATTATGTAAACATCAGTATTGTCATAAACGTTTGTACAAATTAATATTATTTAATTTGTATGAAAAAGTAAGATTTCTTAAACCTACTCCTCATTTGGGCATGAGCAAATCATACTAAATGTAATGAGATCGTACACATTTATAAGTGTTTGCCACTAAATCAAAAAGTTACGAATTGCTGTAAGTTTGTTTGCTGTAAGGTTCATAACATGTCAAGTTTCAGGCAGTGTTCTATGGCATTAAAACATGCATTGGAAACATTCATTGCTTCAAAAAAATAATAATCTAATCTTTACTTAATCACATTTAGATATGTTTTACTAGAAATACCTGTTGTTGTTGACTGTGATGGTGATGGTGATGATGATGATGATGGTGGTGGTGTAGGGGTTGTTAGAGGTGGAGCTGTTTGAGGAAAACTGACATGACTTGGTTTGAAATTCCCTCATACAAATAAATTATTTAAATATTGTTCAATTAGTAACTTAAAAAAACAGATTTAATGGAATAAAATCCAGGCAGAAGATGACAAGATTTAAAAATCCATTTTGATAGGAATCAAGAAGGATGAATAGAAAAAACAAACAAACATATTTCAAGCATTCTTTGTGTGCGTGAATTTACAGGAAATAACAGGAAGGGTAAAATAAAAAGGTCTAATTACAGAAGATAGCCTACCTGTACAAATGTTATCAATGCTGATTGTGAGATTTGGGTTTGTTGCTGTGAATCCATTCAAACATGAGCAGCTGTAACTTCCCATTGCATTTGTGCAGTTGGAATTTGGACCACAGACAGGTGGACTGAACAGACATTTATCAATATCTTTGCAAAAAGAAAACCAAGATTATAACCAAGCTACAAACAGAAATATGTTGTTTCTGTACAAATTAGCAAGTATCTCACCTTGGCACAACTGTCCATCAGCTGGAAGGTTATTGATACATGTACATGATCCATTAGTGATGGCATCACAGGCCTGGTATGCATGACACGTGTCATTTGGCCAAACAAACAGACTCTCACATTTACACTGATACTGCGTTTCATTCAAAGAACACACTGGAGAGCAGAGGGGAAATGCTAAATTGTAGATAGCTATTGCTAGCAGTAGTTATGCTTATCTTTATAACTTGATTAGACTCACCAGCCACTTTATTAGGTACACCTGTCCAACTGCTTGTTAACGCTAATTTCTCATCAGCCAATCACATGGCAGCAACTCAATGCATTTAGGCATGTAGACATGGTCAAGACGATCTGCTGCAGGTCAAACCGAGCATCAGAATGGGGAAGAAAGGTGATTTAAGTGACTTTAAACGCGGCATAGTTGTTGGTGCTGGACGGGCTGGTCTGAGTATTTCAGAAACTGCTGATCTACTGGGATTTCCACGCACAACCATCTCTAGGGTTTGCAGAGAATGGTCCGAAAAAGAGAAAATATCCAGTGAGCGGCAGTTCTGTGGGCGCAAATGCCTTGTTGATGCCAGAAGTCAGAGGAATATGGCCAGACTGAGTCGAGCTGATAGAAAGGCAACAGTAACTCAAATAACCACTTGTTACAATCGAGAAATGCAGAAGAGCGTCTCTGAACGCACAACACACTGAACATTAAGGCGGATGGGCTACAGCAGGAGAAGACCACACCAGGTGCCACTCCTCTCAGCTATGAACAGGAAACTGAGGCTACAATTCACACAGGCTTACCAAAATTGCACGATACAAGATTGGAAAAATGTTGCCTGGTCTGACGAGTCTCAATTTCTGCTGCGACATTCAGATGGTAGGGTTAGAACTTGGCATCAACAACATGAAAGCATGGATACATCCTGCCTTGTATCAACAGCTCATGCTGGTGGTAGTGGTGTAATTGTGTGGGGGGTGTTTTCTTGGCACACTTTGGGCCTATTAGTACCAATTGAACGTTGTGTCAACGCCACAGCCTATCTGAGTATTGTTACTGACCATGTTTATGACCACAGTGTGTCCATCTTCTATTGGCTACTTCCAGCAGGATAATGTGCCATGTCATAAAATGTGAATCATCTCAGACTGGTTTCTTAAACATGACAATGTTCACTGTACTCAAATGGCCTCCACAGTCACAAGATCTCAATCCAATAGAGCACCTTAGGGAACGAGAGATTCACATCATGGATGTGCAGCCGACAAATCTGCAGCAACTGTGTGATGCTATTATGTCAATATGGACCAAAATCGCTAAGGAATATTTCCAGTACCTTGTTGAATCTATGCCACAAAGGATTAAGGCAGTTTTGAAGGCAAAAGGGGTCCAACCCGTTACTAATAAGGTGTACTTAATAAAGTGGCCGGTGAGTGTATGGCTTAATAATAAATTGAATGAAATCTGAAGGATCACAAACCTGTCGAAATATTCACAGCTGTAATTTCAGTGCTATTGTCTGCTTGAAATGGAAGTGGAACGGTGGCCACAGATGATCTGATTTGGTTGAGAGCTTGAATGTCGGATACATTCACTTCCACTACCATTACATACTGCACTTGATCTATCCATATTAAAACATAATGTGATTTAGAAGCTTCATCAATTCATTTTTCTCAGCAGAGTACAGCATTCAGATCTACATTTAAGACATTAGGTGTACATTTCAGTCATTTATTGGGAGTGGCATCCCTATTGTATAACCAAACTCACACACTAAGTTTCATGAGTGACGGCGTATTTAAATATGCGAGTGAATCACATGAATTACGTTGTGTATAACAGCTACAGATGAAGAGAGAGTCAATTCCGAAATAGTTTTCTATATTGCAAATCTTTATGTTAGAGTTAAAGTTGTGTTCTCTATCTCTTGAGGGTCTGCTTCAGTTCACAGCACTCTATTGAAGTGTTGCCATCCACTTTTGGATCTGAAAGCGATTACTTCACTAAACAAACAGAGCTATGGACGAAAACACCTTAAGTTCTGAAACAAAGAGACATTTGTGAAAGCACCAATATGAACTCAAAATTTAAAGTCCAAAAATGTGAACAAGTCCAGGTCATGTGTTGTCATCTCGACACATCATTACGGTAATTACAATGGTTTGAAGGCAGATATAATATGCACATACAACAAAAGGACATGTATCGTCTGTTAAAATACATAATAATAAGAAAATCAAAACTAATACAAAATACATGTACATCTGCAAGACATATTTTGAAAATTGTTTCAGTTTGTGGAAAGATCTTATAGACATCTTTAAATGGTCTATTTCATGAACATTCTAGTCTAATATGAAATATTCTGAATGTCATATTCTAAATGTCTTTTTAATGTCCAACAGGAGATCATAGATGTATTGCAGATGTATTGTAGAACTCAGATGTTTACAAAAACATCAAATAGAGAATGTTCTGCGATGTACGTATGCTATCATGGATAGGGTTCTGGCATCTTCAGTGCTTGGAGCTTTATATTAACAACCAGTTGTTCATTAGGTTCTTGCAGCATATTTTTGCTAATGGGTGAACGTTTGTATATGGAACAAACAAATGTTTGATACCATTTTGCTAGTAGGCACCTCGTAATAATAGTAGGCAGCTCCTATTACAATACAATATGAATCCAGTTAGCGTCCACTTATAACCGCAGCTAATGTTTTCCACTCAAGCATTTGTAGTCAGCACGCAACTCAAATGCTTCACATTTTTATAGAAGTACACTAAAAAATAGCTTTTAATTAACAGTTTCCATATTTTGTTTACCTTTTTTTTACGGTTGTGACTTGCATTATGGGTTGTTGATCTCTGCTCTGTCCACTTTTGATATTGGAAATTCTACAGTTTAACAAAGTGACTTTTATTGACATTTTAGTAGTTTGAGAAAAAGATAAAGAAATAATATATAAAGAATTAAGTTTGTAAAATAACAGAAAATGTACTGGCAGCTTTTTATCACACTTTAAAACCCAATAAGTTAAGACAACTCAAACCATTTGAGGAAACTGATTGCTACAAACCATTTGAGTTAAACTAATCTATATGAGTACTGTGAACTTACTCGATTTAAGTTGAAGTATTGAAGTATTACTTAACTCATTATTTTGAACACTGAGTTCAAAACTCTTTTCAAATGAGTAGAATTCAGTACAATTTTGAGTTAACTACACTCATTTCATTTGATAAAGTTGACAGTTTTACAGTGCAGGTTTTTGTACCGTAATTTGCTAAACTAACTAAGACCATATATCACTTCAAACTATTAAAAATGTCAATAAAAGTAATTTTTTCAAACTTTTCAACATCAGAAGCTTTTGGAGGAATGATCAAGGTCCCATAATGCAATTCAAAAGCATGAATAAGTGAAAAAAAAGAATCACAAATTACAGAAAACTGTCAATTTACAAATATTTTTTACAAAAAATATTTTTTATCAAATAATCAAATTTCGAGGTTCAATCATGTTCTTACTTCACCATTTTATTCACTGTCACTACAGTTACAGATGATCGTGATTAAAATAATTCTGACTTGACTTCAGTTGCTTGTCTTACAAGCAGTATTCATGCTGCTGTTATATACATCTGTGTGAACATGGCATTTTAGGACTCAACACCTATAAGTAAACACTGGTCCTAAACACTGACTGTGTAAACATAAGCAGTAGATAATCACTCTCTTCAAACAAATGGCTTTCTAAAGGGATAGTTCATCCACAAATGAAAATTTACTCCCCATATATATGTACTCAGACATAGGTTCAAGAGTTTCTTTTTTTCTGTTGAAGACAAAAGAAGATATTTTGAACAATGTTGAAAAAATGTAATCATTGACTTCCATAGTATTTGTTTATTCTACTATGGAAGTTAATATTTACAAGTATTCAGCTTTCCCCAACATATCATCTTTTGTGTTCAAAAGAAAAAAAAAATTGCAAAGGTTTGGAATCATTTGAGAGGGAGTAAATATATTTGGGTGAACTATCCCTTTAAATAAAATAATTAATCCTTATTTTCATACAGAAAACATCATTATTAATGTATTTTAGAAGAGAACACAAAAATGTGAACCAGACCTGTGCTTCTCCGTTTTATATGATGAGCTGCACCATCTGAGTAGCTAAACTGGAAACACGTATAAAGAAAGAAATATTTAGCTTTGTGTTCTCACTGTGAAAGAATGCATCTGATTTCAAAAATATTTACATATAAATATTTGTACATATATATTTAAGACATGACACAATCATATTTGGGGACAACATGTATGCCTTAAATGATTTATAAGTCTTAAAAAGTCAAATTAGATATCATTTTGAAAATATAGTTTTGATTTTCACAGTTTTATATAACATAATTTTCATACCTGTAAATCCAGATTTATGTCTGAAAAATCGAGGAGTTCTGCAACACTCTCATGGTTCAGCAGGACAGCCATGATGATTCCAAATAGATATATAGATATTTTCCCTGACAGTGAGAAATTGCAGTCATTGTCAAGCCAGATCAGTTACATCAGATTTACACTATCTAATTATTTATACTTATAATTAGGGATGCACGATTAATCGAAAAAAGATTGTGATCTCGATTCGACCCTCTAGACGATCTTAATCCAGCATTTCTAAGATTCTGACAATCGTATTTTCAAGTTTAGGAGCGAAATGTACAGGCGGTTGCTCAAGTCTACATTGTTTTATATATGTTAATCAACAACGTAAACACCTACAAATGGTGTTGAAAGAGTCACATACTGTATTTCTGTATATTATAACATATAATTCACCCAAAAATGTAATTTCTGTCTTCATGTAATGATGTATTCGTGGCCATGAAATCACAAATGAGCTGAGCACAGAGAGGGCAGTCGCGCACATGTGAATGAAGTCTACTTGAGTGAACAGAACCTGCATAGGCTGTGAATAAGAAGTAATAAAGTTGTAAATAACGCTCAGTTTGTGTCACAGATCAGTCGTTAGGGAGCAGCGCGGGGGGAGTATGAACCACACTCGGCAGTGAATGAAATTGAACGTGCGCACATCATTTAAATAATCATTTCACATTTTAGAGTTAGGATTGCAACAAGCATTTGATATGCTTTTCTTTCAAAGCGAACACAGAGTACATAAGAATAACAACGTCTCTAACCTATATAATGTTGACTATAATGCGGGAGGAAATCTGATAATGACAAATGTCTCATTTTACCAGTGAAAAAATGGTCTAATAATATTGACAATGACAGATTGCAAGCATATATCTCAAACATAATAATTCAGCTTCAGAATTATGAATAGTTGTATTCTGATCACTTTACTGTGCACATTACCAAGGACAACTTTAAAGCCTATTCAAGTCCACTTTTGCAAGTCTATACAAAATGTAGCATTTTAACCAACAGCAGACTATACTGTTTACTATATGTTTCAGAAAAATAAATAATAATAGCCCCTTATTAACCTTTATTTTACATTTATAGAATCGTGAAAAATCCTGATCTTGAATTTAAGCAACAACAAAAAAATGTGATTTTCATTTTAGCCAGAATCGTGCAGTCCTACTTATAATAATAGAGTAAACTGAATAAGCCATTAGTGAAGAAAATAGATGTTGCATAAGGAAGGGGAAGTTATTTTCATTATTAAGAAACATAAATTTAAAAAAGCAGGTGCATATATGGATAATAAATGCTGGAGTATTGCATAAAATCTTAATAGCATGTCATGTAATAGATTATGCTAAATTCCTAAGTAAAACGCGTGGTTTATTGTACCTCCACTGGCCATGTTTCATCCAAGGTAAATTACAGCATATTTCTTCAGAATATACTTTTTTATTCATTCAGACATCCAGAATCTTTCTGTAAAACAGTCATGACATACTAACAACCATATGCTTCATACATGTGCAAAACAAAGGAATACTGATAATGATATGTCAGACAGGTTTAAAACAATGTTTTCATTTTCAAAAGCATTGTCATGATAAAGGTCATTGTAAATGAAAGTAAATTGTATGCATCTCAAAAAACATAAATAGTTCTACGTTCTCATAAATGTACTAGCAGATATATTTAGATATTCTATAGAAACAAACACACAACGCTCTTACCTTGCATCTGGGAAACGCACATACTGCTACGGCACTCTGAAGTACTGAAATGATTCTTTAGAGTAATCTGTTTGAAGATCAACTTTTTAGTTTCCTTGTCTGAGGATCCACCTACAAAATATTTCCCCTTCATTTTTTTAAATAGTTGACAAACTTTCCATGCATCTCACATCAATTAGTGCACTTTTTCAAAGCTTATTGTACCCTCTAGGATTGTATTAAGTTAGTGTAGTGTAGTGTTAGTGTTTAATTATTAATATATTAAACGTTAAGTCTTTAAATTATTAAGCTTTACAAATATTGATTTTGAATACAAACTTGCCACAGTAGGATAAAACACTTGTAAGGATTCTTTCTGCTAATAAGTTTTTGATAAGTGATTGATCACTAAATAAAATAAAGTCTTTATTTTGTCTTTATATCTTGATGACTAAATGTGATATGAAAAAAAACAAAAAAAGAAGACTGCAAGTTTTTCAGTTCCTGACTGACTGCATTCTTTCTCGCTTTCTCTCCCTTTTTCTCTGTCTCTTTCTCTTTCTCTCTCTGTGAAAGCTGGCTTTAAATAGGAACTCTACATACCGTGTTGATTCTCCTTGGTGATCCGTCCTCGATTTAAAAGAGAATGTCAATAAGCCACCTTTGCCGGTAAAGGTGGAAGGTCTACAATGGAGAATCCTGAATGACGACATAGCTGTGAATGCTTTTGTTTTAAATATAAACCCAGGTAGCAGTGTTGGATGTCCCTTTTTCTCTTTTTGTTTGGTATTTTTTACACTTTTTTGATTTGTAATAAATCCAACTGGCAAAAATGAGGGAATCGCCACACTTATTTGGAATTACCCTAGATATTTACCTCAATTACGCTTAATATTTTTCTTTTTTTCTTCCTAAAATGCAGCACGGTGGTTCAGTGGTTATTACTGTCGCCTCACAGCAAGAAGGTTGCTGGTTTGAGTCCCAGCTGGGCCAGTTGGCATTTCTGTGTGGAGTTTGCATGTTCTCCCTGTGTTCACGTGGGTTTCCTCCGGGTGCTCTGGTTTCCCCCACAGTCCAAAGACATGCACAATTGGTGAATTACATGAACTAAGTTGGCCGAAGTGTATGAGAGTTCATGAATGAGTGTATGGGTGTTTCCCAGTACTGGGTTGCAGCTGGAAGGGCATCCAATGCATAAAACATATGGTGGAATAATTGGTTCATTCTGCTGTGGTGACCTCTGAAATAGACACTAAGCCGAAGGAAAATGAATGAATGAATTTTTCCATCCCCATAGTTGTTTAGCAAATAAAAATGACACAAAACAGTTTTTGTTGAATAACCAAACACTCTAGCTTTCTGTTTAATAACTCAAACAAAGTAAATGGGGTGTCACGGTGGCTCAGTGGTTAGCACTGTTGCCTTACAGCAAGAAGGTCACTGGTTCAAGCCTCAGCTGGGTCAGATTGCGTTTCTGTGTAAAATGGCATTTTCTCCCCGTGTTAGTGTGGGTTTGCTCTGGGTGCTCTGGTTTCCCTTACAGTCCAAAGATATGCACTATAGGTAAATTGGATAAACTAAATTAGGCATAGTGTTTGAGTGTGTTTAAATGAGAGAGTGTATGGGTGTTTCCCAGTACTGGGTTGTGGCTGGAAGGGCATCCGCTGCGTGATACATATGCTGAAATAATTGTCGGTTCATTCCGCTGTGGCCACCTCTGATAAACAAGGGACTTAGCTGAAGGAAAATAAAAGAATAAAGTTAACCGAAACTTGTAAAAATGGTCAAATATCTGTCACATGAATTAGATGAAAGAACATGGATTTGTTCAAAATTGAAGAAGAAAAAAAAAATATGGAATCAGCTTATTAGTTTTCATTTAATAAAACACATACTGGCACATATTTGATAATGCTAATTGGGCCACAGTAAAAATACAGACCTTATCAAGCTGTTGAACTGTTAAAATATGGCCCCACCAAGAGGGGGACTTTTCAGTTTGTGACCCCCAAAATAACAATTCCAGTGACTTGTGACCCCCCCACTATACTCATAGGTGGTTATAAACATACAAACTTTGCACACAATGGTGCACACACACACACACCATTAGGAACTATATAAACAAGCTTATTGACAACAGAAAAAGTGCAACAGTCCAATATAACAACCATATAATGTTTTATAGTCATTATTCATTTGTTTAATTTAATATTAACCTCACTTAATGAGAATGGCGGGCAATGTTTACTGCACAAGACTATTCTTGATTTAATTTTAGAGACCACCACTTAGTGATCCTCCTCTATGTTCAGTCATGGACTTTATTTTTAATGTACGTGAGTGCCATAAAGGAGTCAAAGTTTAATATTATGCCATAAGGTCAATCTACTGCAACTAACACGACTGCTGTGTCATTAATCTAGCATAATAACCCCAGGGGTCGCAATTCAATAGAAAAAGAATTGAAAGGCTGGTGGTTTTTTATTTGCATGTTGTTTTAATGTAACTGTGAAATACAATTTTTATCTTCTGTAGGTTATGGATATTCATTCATTCATTCATTTTCGGCTTAGTCCCTTTATTATTCCGGGGTCATCACAGCGGAATCAACCGCCAACTTATCCAGCTCATATTTTAAGCAGAGAATGCCCTTCCAGCTGCAACCCATCACTGGGAAACACCCATACACACCTATTCACAGACATACCTGTACACTAAGGACAGTTTAGCTTACCCAATTCACCTGTACCATATGTTTTTGGACTCGAACATGCAATCTCCACACAGAAATGCCAACTGACCCAGCTGAGGCTCGAACCAGCGACTTTCTTGCTGTGAGGCGAACGCGCTACTCACTGCGCCACCCGAATTAAAACAGTGGAAAGGATTATGAAACTTCTTCAAGAAGGAAATCTAACTCGGAGAGTGGCAAAAGAATTCAAGGAAGTCCCAGTCACCTGTATCTAAAATCTGGTGTAAGCATAAAAAAATAGAAAGATTATAAAAGCAAAACATACAGACAAGTCACGGAAGACATCAATGCGCAATGACAGAAAAACAAAAAGCTAACTAATTTCTGTTCATTAAAAAAAAAAAAAAATATATA
>CAIGQZ010034990.1:19952474-19965019 GCA_903798205.1 Danio tinwini | reverse complement strand
ATATATATATATATATATATATTAGTAAGTAAGTAACTATTACTACTATACTACAAAATTTTCTTATGTAGCCCTGGACCACAATAGTAGACAGTCATACAGTAAGTGTCTATTTTTGGAAGTTGAGATTCGTAAGTCATCAGAAAGCTAAATAAATAAGCGTTTACATTGGTGTATGTATGCATGTATGTATGCATGTATATTTTGGACAATATTTGGCCAAAATACTAAAACTATTTGCAAATATGGGATCAAATAAATATCAATCAAATCAAAAATGTTCAAAAAATGTAAACATTGAGAAAATACCTCTTTAAAGTTGTCCAAATTAAGCTTTTAGCAAAGCATATTTCTAATTGAAAATTTAGTTTTGACATTTATGGAAAGAACATTTACAAAATGTCTTCATGAAAGGAGGATCTTTACTTAACATCCGAATGCTTTTAAAGCTGGAAAATCAATAATGATTATAAAAAAAAACTGAAAAAAAATAAATCACATGATATTATCACAGAAACTAGTGAATAAAAACATAATTTTTTGCATATTTGCACATATGATGTAGAAACATAAAGCCTCCACAAGAGGGCCACATATACACTTTAAGATATTACACCAATGATTATCATCATCATCAAAAACTCTAGCCAACTGTTTGAGGAAAATAAATTCCTCTCTAAGCATTGTAGGACACCTAAAGTAAAAATTTAATTTATTTCAATCGAATTTGCCATTTAAGATTAGATTATAAGAAACTAAATAAAAAATGAAAATATAATGTTATTATACAAAACATTAAATGACAATATATTGTATTATCACAGACTCACAGACTGTGTCTCTTTATAACTGTGCCTCTTTATTGAGCTGTTTGCATTTACCTTTGGTAATAAAGGAGCCCGTCCGGCTGAGGGCAGAGTCTTTGCTGGAAGTGGAGTCACAGCGCAGCAGCGGCTCGGATTCGTCTGGAAAGAATCCCCTGCTGCGCTCCATTGGCGACTGCTCCACCGGCACACCAGGAGACTCCAAAGGCTTATGACTGGGGCTCAGACAATGACTTACATTCACAGCCGTCATTAGCTTGTTCAGGTCAACCTGCGGCAAAAGACGAGTCACCGTACGTGTTAATGACATCACTTTGACTCACATATTCTTTTGATGCATTCTCAACCCACAAGTGTATCAACAAAACCTGTAGTACACAAGTCAAGCACTTGAGTAAAAGTGCTAATGACCTAAGGAAATTTTGCTTCTCATTTTTTTACCTGAGTCAAAGTACAACAGTACTCGATTTTTTATGTACTTAAAGGGATAGTTCACCCAAAGCTAAAAATTATGTCATCATTTACACATCCTTTACATGTTCATTCATTCATTTCATCTTAGTCTGTATTTCAGAGGTCACCACAGCAGAATGAACCACCAACTATTCCGGCATATGCTTTACACAGCGGATGCGTTTTTAACCGCAACCCAGTACTGGGAAACACCCATACACACTTATTCACACACACTCTTGCACTACGACCAATTTACTTCATCCAATTCACCTAGCGCATGTCTTTGGACTATGGGGGACTACTGGAGCACCCGGAGGTGAAAAATTGCGAACACGGGGAGAACATGCAAACTCCACACAGAAATGCCAACTGGCCCAGCCGGGACTTGAACCAGTGACCTTCTTGCTGTCCTACATGTTTCAAACCGTTATGAGTTTCTTTCTTTCTGTTCATCACAAAAGAAAATGTTTTGAAGAAAGCTTGAATCCTGTAATTGTTGACCTCCATAGTATCTGTTTTTCTTACTATGGATGCCAATGGTTACAGGTTTTAAGCTTTCTTCAGAATATCTTCAGAAAAATTTGCGGATTATTTTAGGAGTATCATAACTAAAACTTTAACATATGAAATAAAAAACAGTACCTTTTTAACTTTTATTTAATGTTTACAATGCAAATCCAATTAGATCCACTTAATTGGTAAACAAAGCAGGTCTCTCATATAACTTATCTACTAAAAGACAGAAAATATTCCTTTACAAACTGTATTGTAAATGAATCATATGAAAATGTTCATATTAATATGATTATATCACATTAATATTAGTGAAATTAATTAAAAAAATTTGATAAATATAAATGTACACACAGTTACACAAGTAAATACATAGACTCAATGATGTGCTAAAAATCAATGGAAATCTGTGCATTTCTGCACGCACAGATTCCGTGTGGGCCTATATATAACCTATGTACCATATAACCTATGTACCAAAAAATTTACCAACAAAAACTTTTAAGTGCATGTGTACAAATATAAACATACAATATGAAAAATGTAGCAGAAGACAAAACGAGTTGACATTTATGTAAAGTCTGATGTTTGAGAAAATATATGTGGTAACAAACTGGTAACACTTTACAATAAGGTTCATTAGTTAATGCATTTACTAACATGAACTAATCATGAACAACACTTGTACAGCATTTATTAATCATAATTGAAAATTTACTAATGCATTATTAACATCTAAGTCCATGCTTGTTAACATTAGTTAATGCACCGTGAGTTAACATGAACTAACAATGAGCAACTGTGTTTTCATTAACTAACGTTAAGTAACATGAACAAATACTGTAGTAAATGTATTGTTCATTGTTTGTTCATGTTAGTAAATGCATTAATTAACATTAACTAATGAACCTTATTGTAAAGTGTGACCAACAAACTTCAGCAATTGTTTCACTGTACTGTAAAAATGATTTTCAGTGACAAAAGATGATGATGATTTACTAAAATGGCTACTTGTAAACTTAAGTCGGATGTGTTTTGAATCATTTTATAATTTACAATTTATAAGAGCTATAATTTACTGACCTTGAGACAGTCACACCATAAGACAGTAAAAATGTTATTTTTTACAGCAGTTTTTATATCAAGAGGTTATGGAAGACAAAGAAATGTTAATTGTGTTAACTTTATATTCAATTCTATTGAGTTTTTACATAAAATCTGCCGTGTTTGGAAATAAATGCACACAAATGTACACATTCAAGTTTTTCCATAAGTGTGCTTAAAGAGATCAACCTTCTACATTAGATTTACTTCACACACAACCTAAAGTTGTGACCTAAATGTGATTTTCATTTACAATAATAAATCATTTTGGCATTAGTAACTGATATTTTGTGCCATAGGTCACACGCCCTCAAAGACGTCCCATTTTGACCCACTTTAAATCAGCATGTAAATTCCCTGAATCATTTACTGGAGACTCACTCTGAACGAATCATTTGAATGAGTGAATCATCGACATTACTTTGACGTAAGTTCTGATAACCACATTACTCTTAATTGTGAAGCAGAATCATGCCTTCTTTTGTTTGAAGCTGCTTTGAAATGATAAGTAATCATGAAAAGCTTCATAAAAATAAACCTGAATTGAATTATCCTATCAGGACAAAAAATGTTTTCTTGGAACAGCTCTTATGTGCGTAATGGATCTAAGAGAATGAGGGTCTTTGCTGACAGACAGTGATGGCTGTATTAAAGTGTGGGCAGTACAAGTGTATCAGTACAGCATGTGCCCATGGCCGGGTCAAAACTCAGCCCTGAACCACCCACTTGAGTCCCGTCCTGCTGGCCTTTGCGTCAGGAGACGACAGATGAAAAAGTTTCAGAAATTGACTGCCCACAGAGCACATGGCATGTGTTAAAGTCACAAAACCCTCTGGATGCAAATCACTCTTGTGTTGGAACAATAATGGTGCATTTCCGAAAATGAGTCACTTGGTAAGTTGGTAGAGTCTGTGTTTTATTAGTCTGGCACTGTTCTTTTGTCTGTATTGATAATTGTTGGCAGCCTTTTAGATATTTATTTATTTACCTATTTCAGGATCAGACAGTATACTCAATGTAAAACAAATATACGCTTAGAGCTATGGAAAACATTAAGAGACGACTGGATTTATTAGGTATCGGTTTGAGTAAGCTATAAATCTTTGCTTTATTCTATATTAAAACTTAAAATAAAAGGTTAGATTTGTGGTAAAACAAAAATGAAATTAAATAATAAAATTAAAAACAATAATAATAATAATAAAATTCTTAAAATAATTAGGGTTCTATGGGTATGTTTTTGGCAATAGACGAAAATACATTAATGTGACCAGATTGTAAATTTTCCTTTTATTTCAAAAATCATTTTAATATTGTGTCAATCAGGTTTTACGAAGACATTTTGGTAATTTCTTACCATAAACATATTATAGCTCTTTTTTAATTGGAAACCTGTAACTATTGACTTCCATAGTATCTGTTTTTCTTACTATGGAAGTCAATGGTTACAGGTTTTCAGCTTTCTTCAGAATATCTTCTTTTGTGAACTTTCAGAGCTTTATTTGTACAAAATAAATGTTAACTTATTTTGCTAGAGAATGATTTTATACCAAAACTTGTCATACACCGACAACTGCTTCACTAATTAATGATGATTTAAATGTGCAAATTAAATTGTGTTCACTTTATATTCAATTATGTTAAGTTTTCACATAAAACCTGCCCTGATCAGACAGAAATGCCAGCCTGATCTCACAAGGAAATGTACCTATTGTATGTTTTGTCAGTTCAGTGGCTAATTCTTCGTACGAATTCGTACAAGTTCAGTCGTACGAAAATCTACGATTTTAAAAAGGAGGTGTAGCTCCAAACCCCACCCCTAAGCACAACCGTAATTCGGGGGTAAGCAAATCATACTAAATTGTACAAATGAAATCATACGAATTCATATGAATTAGCCACTAAATCAAAAAGTTATGAATTGCTGTGAGATCGTGTTGGAAATGTATTTCATACAGTGAGGTTAAACAGATCAAACTTCATTCATTAGATTTATTTTACACAGAACCAAAAATTGTGACCTAAATGTGATTTTCATTTACAATAATAAATCAATAATGATAAATTGTAATGTGCATGCCAAAGAACTTAATTTTGACCACTTTAAATGTGATTTTCTCAGTAATTAGATTTTTTTTACCCTCAGATTTCATATATTCAAAAAATTGTATCTCAGCCAAATATTATGTCTTGACAAAGTATGCAACAATGGAAATGTTATTAATTCAAACTTAATGCATGAATCTCAATTCCAAAAATGTACACTTATTAATGGTTTTGTGGTCGAGTGTTAAGAGATGTAAAATAAAGTAATAATTTCACTTACTACATATTTAATGGTAAAACTTTCTTAAAGACATCAAAAAAGAAATGTGGTTGCTACTAGTAAGATTTAAGCCACAAAAGTAGGGTAAAAGATCTTTAATTATTGTTATTTGATGTTATGTGGCCAGACTTGGTGACCGGCAGGAAATCTCTGGTGACTCCTAGGTCGAGAAATCATGACAGAAGCTCTTCAGTGAAGCATGTACTGTAAAACCCTGGGCAAGTGTTCAAACTTCAGAAGTGGCAATCCAAATTATAGGAAAGATGTAAAGCACTCCATTTCCGGGAAAGTCTCCCATGGAATCAGCGGTGAATAATCAATGGCACGTAGAAAAGCAGCCCATTACTCTGAGTGGCACATTTAGTCATTCATTAGTCACCCCACACAGAGAACAACAGCTCTGAACTCAAGCACCGCCAGTAAAACAGCAACACAACAGCTCCAGCAAAGTAATATATATGAGCAATGCGGCATCACAGTCAAATTAGAATTAAATTAGATCAAATACCTGGACTTTTTCAGAGAAATTATGGTGATTTAGTTAAATGGTTCAAATACAATAACTCATTTTTTGCAATGATATGATTATGTCAAGACTCACAGTCTTTTGTTTGTTCTTTATTTTTTTAGACACATTGGGGAAAGCACAAGGGGGAATGAAGAAATGGCTGAATCTTGGGAGAAATGTTCCTTGAAACAGTAAGCACAAAGTGGACAGATAAGACTGCTCCACCCTCTCCACAAAGTCATGTATTAGAGCTGAAAGGAAGGAAGCAAGTGTGCCGCAGCACATGTAAGCTATACCAAAATAGCCACATTTAAAGGGGAACTGGAATGACTGCAGCAATTACAGATGCATCACTCTGGCGAACAGTTCTGGCTTATTTACCAGCATCTATTATCTAGATCCTAGTGCAAAAGCTCCATACCCTCCCAAAAAACAAACAAACATATACATGTTTCATATTAGTGCTGGGAAGGGATTAATAAGGATTAATCACATTCAAAATAAAAGTTTGTTTTTACATTATATATATACACACATATATATATATATACCTTGTATATTTGTGAAGTTTTGTAAAATTTCGAGTGAAGCATGTGATTATATGATGGATCGTGGCTGGTCCCTTATTCGCAATCATTGATAAGCCAATCAGATTAAATCTACAGTAAGTAGTAATCAGACAAGCCTACAAGAAATAGCCCATTTTCACCCTACTTTCCTTATCTTGGTTTTTGAAGAATCCCCCATCCAACCCATCTCCCCCTTATCCTCCTTTACCAGGGGGAGCTCTCGAGAACTACCTGATCTTAGACCCCCATTTTATGCTAAACGACCAGGCGGGAACTCACCAGGGATAGCATGCCAAACCTGCTATTAGTATCAAACAATATCTAAGTGTGAACTCTTGAAATTATGCCTACTGTATGTAATACATATACAGTTGAAGTCAGAATTATTAGCCTCCCTTTATTTATTTTTTTATTTTGTAAATATTTCTCAAATGAGGTCTAACAGAGAAAAGTAATTTTCACAGTATGTCTGCTAATATTCTTTCTTCTGGAGAAAGTATTTTTTGCTTTATTTCAGCTAGAATAAAAGCAGTTTAAAAGTTTTTAAAAACCATTGTAAGGTCAAAATTATTAGCCCCTTTAAGCTATATTTTTTTCATCTTCAGAACAAATCAGAATCATTATACAATAACTTGCCTATTTAACCTAACCTGTTACCCTAATTAACCTAGTTAAGCCTTTAAATGTCACTTTAAGCTGTATAGAAGTGTCTTAAAAAATATCTATTCAAATGTTACTTACTGTCATCATATCAAAGATAAAAGGAATCAGTTATTAAAACTATTATGTTTAGAAATGTGTTGAAAAAAATCTTCTCTCTGTTAAACAAAAATTGGGGAAAAAATAAACAGGGAGGGCTATTAATTCAGGGCCTCTATTTTTTCTGTCTTCAACTGTATATAAGATAGTATTATGCAAAACAAAAATATTTACATACATATTTAAATGTATTTATAATTTGTATTCATATTAATATTTATTTACATTTGAAGGCAAAATTATGAGCCCTCGTGTGTGCTGTTTAACAACGCAAGGACATTTTCAGTTTTTTTCCTATTATGTTTTTTTTTCTTTCTTAAGAGTCTTTATTTATATTTAGTTTGGCTGGAATAAAAGCTACATTTTCTAAACTGATTTTAAGATCAATAATATTTGCCCCCTTTTTTGATTGGCTATGGACAGTGCTTAATTTGACCCAGATCCTGTTTTGCAAAATGTGAAATATTCGTGTTTTGCGTTCGGGTATTCATTTTATTTGATCCAGCATAACTTGTGTGTAATGAATACCTGCATGTGTGTGTGAAAGAGAGAGAGAATGTGAATGAGTGCAAGCGAAGGCTGCATGGCCTGTGGTAGTCACCATGCTGAAGTTAAAGCAGAAGGCACGTTTAACTAGGTCTCAACATTATTTTCAACCAGTCATCTTTCTTATGTTTACAATCACTCTCATTGGTTGGTAATTGTTTGTGTGCAGTGAGCAACGAAAATAAATAATGGCGTAGCGGCCTACCTAAATAATGTTTGTATTTTCAAAATGACAAAGAGGCAGTCAAACATATTAAAAAAATTTTTTAAACCCACAAGTAAATCTGATAATGAGCCTGATCAAAGAGATCTCAAAAAGATGAAACTGCGTCCCTGGATCAGGATAGCAGGAGACAGAAGCAAACGAGACAGCCAGAAAACATGACAGAAGAGGCAACTGTGGGCTCTTCTTGAAGATTAGACAGAGTGAGTCATTTAGTTATTTTTTTGGAAGGGAACTATAGTGATGTTTCATAAGATTTATGTTTGTAGCTACTTGTTTTGATCTATAAATGACCCATAACGTTAAAAGAAACAAAAAAATTGAAGACTCGATCTTTAGAATAAAAATTTTTTTTTGCACTATCACAATTAAATGACATCATGTTCCGGGAAAACTGAAATTGGGTGGTGGACGTCGATCACAATAACTTTTATTTCCTGGTTTTGTTCTGGGAATTATTCATTTACAAATTAAGCTATATAACAAATCACTGTTGTTCAATGACTTGCCTAATTAGCCTAACTTGCCTAGCTAACATAATTAACCAAGCTAAGCCTTTTAATTGCACTTTTTAATCTTTCAAAATAGCTATAAAAATATTATGTACTGTTTTCATGGCAAAGATAAAATAAATTAGTCATTGGAAAATAGCCTATAAATTTATTATGTTTAAATATATATAAAAAAGAGTTGCATATACACACAGTTCCCAGTGTTCTTGGCTGAAAACTGTTTATAATTATTTATTATATAATAATCCCTTATTACAAACAAGAAACATTCATGTATCTAGCATATAAACAAATGTAAAAATTTAAATTAATATTAAAAGTGTGTTTAAGAATAGATATACTGTAGTACCAAACACAGGCCATGTGTACTGTTTTCACACAACCCTAAATGAAAAATGCAACAAAATAAAATGTTTGCCCACACTAAATTTAGTTGCTGAATATTATTACAGCTGAAAATATCTTCATTTGCAACTATAATGTAGTCGCTTTCGATGTAAGGTGTCCTTGCTGACTAAAAGTACTCCAAAAAAGTGTCCAAAAAAGTTTTAAAATGGTGTTGTAGGTCTTAAATAATTTTAAACAGGTCTTAATTTTCCTTTGTTCGTGTAAAGCTACTCAGTACTCTTGTACAACCAACAATGCATCTAAAATAAACAAACAAAAAAAACATTTAACAAAACTAAAATTTATTAACCCTATTAACCAATATTGTTTAATTGCCTTCTTTACATCCTTACAATAACATTTGTTTAAAAGTTCTTCATGTAAATATGAATAATTGTTGGTTGTACATAAATTTAATTTATTATAGTTTTTAAAACTTGTCTTTTTTTAAAGAAACATTTTGCTAATAAAAATATACATATGCATATAACTGGAGTTTGCTTGTTTCGACTCATAATTTAAAATATGTGGCTAAGAAATAACAAAACTTTCATATTAATAGGGCAAATGAAAAACAAATCCACTGCCTATTACAAAAAATCCTTAGCGTTTTCCCATGTGAAAGTCTAAAATTTTCTTCATAATGGTCTTTAAAAGGTCTTAAAAAGGTCCCAAACTTTTTTATACACACTGTAACAACCCAACAGTCAACTTTATTAAATGAAATGAGTGAAGTTAACTCAAAATTGACTGAAAGTTCATTCTATTCATTTGAAAACAGTTTTTAATTCAGTGTTGTAGGTAATGATTTAATTAAATACCTCATGACTTCAACTTAAATGGAGTAAGTTCACAGTACTCATATAGATTAGTTTTTTTTAACTCAAATGGTTTGTAGCAATCGGTTTCCTTAAATGGTTTGAGTTACTGTACCTTAACTTATTGAGTTTTACAGTACTCAGTTGATTTGAGTTCTCTTCATTTATTGGGGTTTACTGTGCTCAAATTGCTTCATTTACTCAAATGGATTAAGTAAACAGTACTTATTAGGATTAGTTTTTGAACTTAAATGGTTTGTTGTAATCGATTTCCTCAAATGGTTTAGTTACCTTAACTTTTTGAGCTTTACAGTGCAGTATCATACAATACATATGCACATCATTATCTAACACCAGAACTCATTGTTGTTGTTTCTATTTCAATGGATTAGTTCTCTTATGTAAGTTCCAATGTCAACTTCTAATCATAGTTCAGAGTCAGACACGTTACAGGAAGAAGTAGAAGGATGGGCGTAAACCCAAATATTTTCTCTATTCACAGCTAGCAGACAGACTTTTGGCAAAGGTCTAAAAGCACGACATGAAAGCCGCCATAATCGCTGTGCCATCACCACCAGGACACACGGCACACATGTGGAAACTATGTCACTGCCACGCTGATCTTATTAGCCTGATCCAGACTCAACAAGACCACCTACAGCACAGCATACAGTGCATGGTCCACAGCTGAAAAATGTTGGACGTTATGTATAAAAATAGAACTTTGACAGGAAATAAAGTTGGTTATTCCATCTTTATGGCAGGTCAAAATGCTGTGTATAAACAGCAGTATGGGACAAGTGATGTTTGTCTGGCTGGCGTCCACAACAAGTGGAGCACTGGGTGTGTTTTTCCTCTAAGGGCCTTTATCTGAGCTTTACTTGCAAGTTCAGTCCAAGTGGTATGACTTTGTATTCTTTGTAACTCATAAAAGTGCATTTCTCTATTCTAGGCACTAAAAGATGTGATAAAGTCAATAGAATTGAAATTGGCAACCCTTCATTTTTTTAACCTTGTGCACTGTTCAAATTTACTACCCTCGTGTTATGTTAGGTATGAAAACATCCACTGAATTAAACTGCTCTAAAAATGCATCAGATAAATATACTTATTTCAAATTTATTTGCACAAATCTGTTAATCAACTGCAGTCCTGAACAAAACTACTAAATTGCTCAGAAAATGACAGAATTTTAACTCTTTAATTGCCAAGGTTACAAATGATGTCACTGATTTGGTAAAAAAAAAAAACACATGCAAAATGACGCATTTTTATTATAAAAAGTAATTGTGGACAAGATTTATTTACCTTTTATTACAGTCTTGGACATGTAAATGATTAGTATCAACATAGTCTTTGATATATTGTTAGATTTTCATTTTTTTCCCCCAATTTACTGTCGGTGGCTGTTTTTGCCACATCGACTTTCATTATAACCACATTTAATAGTGCATACTGTAAATACAATCTTTGTTTTTATTTACTCAACGTAGTTCTAAGAGCTGAGATGCATATACACATACACACATTTTAATTTGCTGTTATACTCCATATAAAATCCAGAAACTAAGCTTTTTTTGCACAGGGCTTTCTAAAGGTTTATTGGTGACAACTGATGATCAACAGTAACAATTACAATTTTTTTTCCTCTTCCCAACAGGGAAAACTACCAACAATTAAAAATGCATGATTATATGGTGTCATGATTTTGCAATCAAAAAATGTGGTTATAATGGAAGTCAATGGGCCAAAAACAGCCACCAACAGTAAATTTGGGAGAAAAAAAAATCAATTTATCAAACGCAATGCTGTTTCACATGTCCAAGACTTTAATAAAAGGTACCTTTTATATTGAAAATGTCATTTTGTGTATTTTTTCACCAAATCAGTGACATCATTTGTGATCTTGGCAATTAAAGAGTTAATTAATTAAAAAGAGTTCGTTAATCCTGTAATTTTCTAACCAATTTAGTAGTTTTGATCAGGACTGAGGTTGATTAACAGAGTTATGCAAAAAAAAAAAAAAAAAGAAGAAAAAAAAACGTTATCTGATGCATTTGTACAGCAGTTTAATGTAGTGGATATGTTCATCTTGAACATAACAAAAGGATAGTACATTTGTCCAGAATGTATTGTTGAGTTAAAAAAAACCCAAAGCATTTTCTCAAAATATGTCAAAATAAGATTTATCACCAAAAATCTTGCTGAAACACAAAAAGTTATGTACAAATTAATGCACAAAAATCTCCCCAGAGTGGATGAATACATCCCCAACAGTACATAAGGGTTCATGAATATTGCTGCAGAATAACTGCTTGATTCTGAATAAACTGGGACTTTTATTTTATTGATAGGTCATTATTCAAATATATGCTATAGTTTCTAAGAAAGTGATGGATTTATTCTCTACACATGGAATGGAAATGTTTTTTTATTCGCAAATGTTTTGTGAACCGTTTAAATTTTGCACATTAATAATTTCTCAAAAAAAAAAAAAAAAACTCTGTAAAGTAAACTTTGTTTTAAGTAAAAAATTGAGTAAAGCTGTTGCTAATATGCAATTAGTTGACTTTACTTAACAATGTGAGTAAACCTGTTGCCTTAAATTATTAGGTAAATAAACTATGTGCATAGTTATAAATATTAAGTTAAGTCAAGCTAACAGTTCCAAGTTACAATGTCTCTTTTTTTGAAAGAGTCAACATGCAGCTTTTAAGTCAACGGGGTATACTTACTTTTTTAAGGTAAAGTAACTAATTGCTTTTTATAGTTTAATCGAAATAACTTCCTTTCCCAGTAATGCGTTAATCTGCTGCCTAAAACATATGTTGGAATAGTTGGCGATTCATTTCGCTGTGGTGACACCTGGTAAATAAGGAACTAAGCTGAAGGAAAATGAATGAATGAATGAATGAAACAACTTCCCCTGTCTTTCTCTCTCTCTCTCTCTCTTTCTCTCTCTCTCTCTCTCTCTCTCTCTCTCTCTCTCTCTCTCTCTCT
>CAIGQZ010034990.1:19928922-19943922 GCA_903798205.1 Danio tinwini | reverse complement strand
AATAAACAATGAAATTGTTCACGTGAAGGAACGCGAGGGAGAAAAACACAGTAAAAAAGTGTTTTTTACTTCCTGGTGAAACTAAATAACTTAATTAACTAAATAAGTAGATTTTCTTTTCATGATTTAGGATCATGAGCAGGTCATTAATTTTCCTTTTTCCTGTATTTCATTTTTTATGTCAATTAACTTTCCAAATATCATCAATTGATTTCAAGTAAATAGTGTTTAGGTTCTACATAATTTATTCTTACATTTTCTTTTCGGCTTAGTCCCTTTATTAATCTAGGGTCGCTACAACGGAATGAACTGCCAACTTATCCAGCATATATTTTACACAGCAGATGCCCTTCCAGCTGCAACCCATCACTGCGAAACATCTATACACACTCACTCACACATACACTACGGCCATTTTAGCTTACCCAATTCACCTATAGTGCATGTTTTTGGAATGTGGGGGAAACCGGAGCACCTGGAGGAAACCCACACCAATACGGGGAGAACATGCAAACTCCACACAGAAAAGCCAACTGACCCAGCCGTGGGTTGAACAAGCGGTTGAACAAACCTTCTTGCTGTGAGGCAATCGTGCTACCCACTGCGCCATCGTGAAGCCTAATTTATTATAATATTTAATGTAATACATAATATATATTATTAAATAGTTGTTTCAGTTATACAGATCTTAATATTAATTAATAGTAATGTCTAGTAATGTCATAGCAATTGTTTAGTGAAAACAATATTTTCTGAAAATAATTATAGTTGAGCTTTTGCAAAACCACTGCAGTGTTTTTGGGGGGTTTCTAGAGTGTCAATGTGACCAGGGCCGGATTAACATAAGGGCTAGGCGGGGCTGAAGCCCCAAGGGCCACGAGAGAGGGGGCCCTTGATTGGCTGATGAATTAAGTTGCGTCATGATGCAGGAAATGCCTCTTTGTGTTATGCCTTTGCATGTCAATAATGTAAAGTATTCCTCGCTGCTTTTCAAAAAGAGTTATGTCGCTAAAGTATGGCTCAGAGTGGCTGTAGCTGAATCAGAGTTTGAATATCCCTATTTAGTCCCCAGTAAGGGTGAACAAATGTCCATTTTTTTTACCAGGACAGTTCCTTTTTTCCAGCTCTACCGCGAGGACGGTCCAGTCAAAGGTAGGCTAACCAAGCACATTATAGAACAAAAAATAAAATTCAAACTGTTATTAATGTTATTTTAGCTGTCTCGGCTGCTGCCACACGCCTGCGTAAAACTGCCCTTTCATAACCAAGACAGTGTACGACCAAATCTAATAGTCTACACATTGAGTTATCAAAATGTCCATCGCTACAGAGTATCTACCTCTAGAAAATACATGGTTTAAGTCTAATTGAACCGGTTAGAAAGCAAACTTTTAAATTAATGAATTTCCCCATTTATAAAAATGACAGTAATAATCCAGAGCAATGAAATATTGGCGCTGGCTGTCGTCAAAAAATATAGTTGAAGAAAAAACAAAAACATGCTACCTTCTGTAATTGATTGACTAATTGAAATGCCAACTGTAAACTAATTGATTGTTCATACATGTATAACTTAGCAAATTAATAATAATAATAATAATAATAATAATAGCAAAAGATCTTTTGTGAGATGATAAAATAAATGGGGCCCTTGGGTTTGCTATATTTTTGGTAAAATTTTTGCTTAGTTCTAGGCAAATTTTATTCCAGTAGTGAAGATATGATTGGTATGTTCACATGAAGGTTTGAGATTTTGCTATGGGTTCATTTAGTGGTGCAATGATCAACACGAACCAACATCACTTAATGTTTGCGAGTTATCGTTCATATCACTATACTGCAGTATTGACAGCTTTTTTGCATGAAAAATTCTGCCAAAATCTTAAAATAGCTCAGCCAAATACCTCTACAACATTTCCAGTTGCTGTGAATTTAAGACATTTGTACTTATGTTATTGTGTGATTTGCCTTATATTTTAAGTCTGAATGCTTAGAAATGACACACCTCAACAAATCATAAAATCTAAGATACCAGACATGGGATAAGTTACACTGGAGTTACTCAATACTTATGGTTAAGGGTTTGCTCAAGCATGAGATCCCTGCTGAATATACAATGGCAGTCCTTCCTTTCATTTGCTATGTGGATGTCCACTGATAAACTCCTCTAGCTCTCAAACCACAAAGAACTGGTATAATCTGGTTCCAGCTGCTCACCGTTGAAGCGCAGTCATTGACACACAGACAGATATCCAAGCCCTATATAAGCTGGTGTCCATCACCACAGTCCTGACTAACTTAAGGTAGTAGCCTCTGATGCATAGTAACGCCAAGGTTATTGGTCAATGGCCAGAGAGTGTGAAATAAATAATAAAAGAGAAAAAGAAACCCCAGGAAGGTAAAGCATTTGATATTCAATGAGCAGAATGAGAAACAGAAGGAGATCAGTCTCTGTTTGATAATCCAACTGACAGAAAACAAGAAGTGATCTTGATAATGGACTTGTTCATACAACTGTTGATGTTCTCAATATGATGATGCAGTTTTGGAGCAAGCGGACAGAATTAAGAGTCATCTGGTGTGATGACTCATCCATAGATGATCTAGTGCACTGGAATATCATTCAACATAAAATGTTGGGTGTGAGTGTTTTGCACCTGCCAAACTATTTACTCATTGTCACTTTTTCTTAACTCAAAAAATGTCATTCTTTAATCTAGTTCAAGTTTAAGGATGTAAAGTCTGCATGCGTTTTCCTGTGTGAGGACACACCCCTTGACAGCCACTGGTCAGTTTTAAACTCACACAATTGGTTGAATCATTGTTGTTATGCTGGGCTGGTATGCATTCTCAAACAAACAGAGGCATATTTTGAAATCACCACAGTGTTGATATTTTTTCTGGTGAAAATAAAAGCTATGAATGTTTAACTCACAGATATGCTGGAATGGAAGAAAGTATTTTAACACGAAACAAAAATACTCATTTCACATTAAGTTGTTTGGTTAAATAATTTTACTGTAATATGATTCTTTTTTTTTTGCAGTTTAGTAGTTGAATGCTATTCAAGCAACCACCATTTTCCTAATACATTCTAATGCAAAACAATCTCAGCAAACTATTCACATCATATGAGATGAGGGTTAACATCATGAGCTCTATCATCTAAGTGGATGGTCTGAAGCGCAAGGTGCAGGATCAGGACGTGTCCAAAGAATAATAATAATAATAATTACTTTTATATAGAGCTTTTCTGGAAACTCAAAAAGCTTTACACATTTTTGGGGAGAATCTCCTCATCCACTACCAGTGTGCAGCATCCACCTGGATGACGCAACTGCAGCCATATTGTGCCAGACCGCAAACCACACACCAGCTGATTGGTGGAGAGGAGACAGAGTGATGAAACCAATTATGATATGGGGATGGTTAAGAGGCCAGTGGGCAAAACCCCTACTCATTTTTAAAGGACATCCTGGGTTTTTTTCACAACCACAGAGAGTTTTTTTCAGTTTAACATCTCATCCAAAAGATGGTGCTCACTGAGCAGTATAAAGTCCCCATCAATATCCTAGGGTGTTAGGACCCACACAGAGCACAGTTTAAAGCACCCCCTGCTGGTCTCACTAACACCACTTCCAGCAGCAACCTAGCTTTCCCATGTGGTTTCCTATCCAGTTACTGACCATCGCAATCCTGCTTAGCTTCAGCGGGCGACCATGTGAGAGTTGCCGTGAGCTAGCTGCCTGTATCCGCTTTTGCTATTTTAATGATTGGTAAAAACTGTGTGACCGGCCCATGGTCTAAAAGGGTTGTCCTTTATTCTTTTTATGAATTATAGGTGTACTTTGAACACATCACTTGCAGGGAAACAGATCTGCTACTGCTCCCGCTGAGATGAAGATGTGGGCGGTGGAAGCAGTTTACGGTAATAATTTGTAATGTTTTTATGCTTTATTTTTTCCTATTTAAAGATATTTCTTTGCTGCTGATCATCCCTGTGTGTGTAATAAGCAACATGTATGCATGGTTTGGACCCATATATCAACTGTGGCATTGACTTTAGAGCAGTTTTAAGTTGGTCATGGTCTTGGCGTGGTCGTTTTTGATAAGCAAATGCAAAGTTTGATAAGCAAATTCAAGGTTTCTCACTGAAATGCAAAAGCTTTGTGAGCTTTTTCACACTTGTGTGCAGATTTGCTTATAAACTCACCTTGACCATTTGAGTAGTAGATCCACCTCTCCTTGGTCTGTGCTGGAGAGCTGGGCTTCTTGTGAATGGCTTTCTCCATGATGCTGCTGGGATCCTGTCTGGGACCCTTCTTCAACACCCGTGAGCTGCGCTTGACGCTGCACACCACGATCACGACCAGTACCAGCAGAAGCAGCAGGACTATCATCCAAGGCAAGTGTTCATTGATGTCAAAGTGCTTGTGGGAACTAGGCCTTGGTGCACCTCTGCGGATGGGTCGGTACCCTAAACCTTGAGCCTTGCTCTCCGACAGAGACTCTACACCCTGATGATTGGAAAGCTGAGGGTCTCTTGATGAAGTTAGCTTGAGGGTTGATTTAGGGAGGTCCTGAGTTGCAGCAATTAAGAGTCCTCCATCTTTATCAATAGCCTCGGAGTAAGCTGTGGTTGTGGGAATGTTTTGAGCACAGAGGGCTGTGTCTGTGCTACTGAAGACCGACTCAGCTTCATCCTGAATATCTGCAGCTGGCGAAACTGCTGTACTAGCTGTGTATAGAGTGGATCATGGGATAAACAAAACACAAGAGAAAAAAAGAGAGAGAATTAAATACAGGCCTGAAGATGAGCTTAACCTAGTCGATGAAACAGAAGGGAGAGTAGCTAAAACTTTAATCCAACATCAAGCTGGCATGTGCAGAGGGCAAAGTGGAGCTGTGCTGCTCTGGCAATATAATCTGACAAGGATTTCTCATCTTAACTGCTCAGATTTGACCCAAAAAGCTGAAGTCAGTGGCAAATGAGAAATCAGAAATAGCTGATAATATAAAGACAAATAATCAATAAACCCAGGCTCATTCTGAAAATGTACTGCTATATACATTTCTGGAGATCGCGAAATACGTAGGTACCAGGAGGTACGTTTTTTTGCAGTTATTGTTTTTGCTAATCCACCAGAGGCCATTTTGCATTTTGAGATCTCAAATTTCTCTCACGAGTGCCATTCGCACCTGCTCTTCTTGCGTAAATCCACCTGAGGCCACTGTCGACTGACTGACTGACTGATTGATTGGCTGACCCACCCACCTCCTTCCCTAAACCCAACCAATAGTGTTTTCAAAAGCAGTGATTGTCCTGCCCACCCACTTCCCTAAACCCAATCGACAGTTTTAAAAAGCAATCCAGAAAAAGAAAAGCCTTCGCCTGATTTTTACCACGTTTTTAGATCTTACCACATTCTCACACTGTTATTTACTTGTTTATTTTATTTTTTTGTCTTATCCACTTTCTGGAACCGTTCTTCGCCTGACTCAAACCCTGTCATCAGGGTCAACTCTCTGCATCTCAAGTCCACTGACTTACATGGCGAGCTAACTGGACAAACTGGTAACAGCGGGAAAGCAGTCCATACGAAGGTATGTGGTCAGCTGGTGAGCGCGAAAAGGAACGGCGTCATACCACCCCGTAGTGTTTGTTTTAAAGATGGAGTGGAGCCATACGTACTTCTGGCTACATAATTCTCGATTTCCGGAAACATATATAGGGCTACGATTTTAGGATGAGCCTGTGTTGGAATCAATGCTACTACAGTTTGGGTAAAACACTGTTTTTAGGTCTCTTATTGTTATTTGACATACATTTTTACTTGTACACTTCTATTGAAATGTTTGTGTGTGGAGAGCTGCAGTGCTGCAAAGTTTTCATCCTGCCTTGATAAAGACCCAGCCATCCCCAGCTTTCTAGTAGCGTTCAAACTTAGTAGCTTATTAGCTTATTCAGGTGTATTTGATTACAGTGAGAGCCAAATTTTGCAATACTGCATATCTCCAGGACTGAAATTGCCTACCACTGAACCAGAACCTCAAGAGCTTGATTAAAGATTAAATGTAATAATGTTGTTTATGATTGTTAATGATTATTTATTTTACTTTGTAATGCTTCAATGTATAGCCTGGATCCAATGGCATTAATTCTGATTTGCCTGTATATGTTTTTTTTTGACTCAGTAGCTCTTGGCTTGCATTTTTTACACAGAGTAAATTAAAAGCAAACTTTTAAATTTGGGTGAACTTTTTCTTCAACATAGCAACATTTAATAACTAATCCTCAAGTGGTTATAAACCTTTATGAGTTTGTTTCTTCTGTTGAACACAAAATAAAATAGTGTAAAGAAAGCTGAAAACCTCTAACCATTGACTACAACAGTGGAAAAAACAAATACAGTGGTCTCTCGCTATAACGCGGTTCATCTTTCACGGCCTCGCAGTTTTGCAGATTTTTTGTAGTGCAATTTGACATGTTTACTTATTTTTTCAAGGCATTGTGTTCTGCGTTCTGACTGGCTGTAGACCATTGTAAATCAATCTCCTCCGTGTCTCCTCTACAGTACAGAATGCGCTCAGCTTGCCAAGTTAACATAAATCTTCGATCGCTAGCAGTGTGAGTTCCAAAAAGATGCAAAAAGGATTGTAATTTTCAACAGCAAGACTATCGTAAAGGGGGTGACCACAGAGCGCCATCAGAATAATTTCATTTTTTTTTATATAATAGTTTTTTGGGGGGGTTTACAGCCTTTAAACATCTATAATAATTGTAAAAAAATAAAGCTGACTACTTCGCGGATTTCACCTATTGCAGGTTATTTTTAGAGCGTAACACCCGCGATAAACGAGAGACCTAGAGGCTAGAGGGTTCCAGCTTTCTTCAAAATATCTCCTTTTGTATTCAACAGAAGAAACAAACTCAAACAGGTTTGGAACAAGTGAAGTTATTCCCTGTAAATGAAGAATTTTCATTTGTGAGTGAACTGTCCCTTCAAAGATATATATGTGTATTGTGTGTGTGTGTGTGTGTGTGTGTGTGTGTGTGTGTGTGTGTGTGTGTGTGTGTGTGTGTGTGTGTGTGTGTGTGTGTGTGTGTGTGTGTGTCAATCCATCCACACAATCTCACCTCTATATGCTGACTCAGTGCTGGAAACTGTAGAAACAGAGGCTTCTCCAAGTAGGACAGGGACTGAACTGGCTGGATTTGGGCCACACACATTATCAGTCTTCTTTGTGCCTTTGATCAGCAGAGTTAAGCCCAAAGCAGGGCAATCTGTGTGAGCTTGGCACCTCAGAGAGTCTGACGATACGGCGGAAAAGGTGCCACGCTGACATGGCTGGCAGCGTACATCCTCTGTTTCACTTCCTCTCTTTCGGACGCCCCACCCCGGCAGACATAATGAGTGGCGCTGACACTTTCCATTCTGAGAGAAGCTGCCTGGCAGACACACACACAAGCGATCGGTGGTGGACGTGCAGGGAGTTTTCTCGATAAAAGGGGCTTGGCAGCGTCTCTGACAGTGGTGACACTGCTGAACACCGTTCTCTCCCCGAGTGAAGGTGCTGTCCGGACAAGGGCTGCATTCCCGTACACTGGCCTCTGTGCAGTGAGATGACACGTAGGTGCCCGCCGGACACTTGTCGCACACCAGCTTGTTCCCAGTTACGGGGTCGATGTGATGGTAGTGCCGAGGAGACAAGGGCTTCTCTGTGGTCGGGATGGGGGTCAGCGTGTGGGTTAAGACGTCACCGACCACAGTAAGCAGCAGCTAACAGCAATGAAAGAACAACAACAAGACTGTTATACTATGACAATACAAACAAGCAGAACACAGGCTAAAAGACGATTTATCATGAATGACCACTCTGTCATTGGTTTAAGAAGAGACAACAATACTTAATAGATAGAGATGGCTTGACCAAGAAAAGAATCAAGTATTCTTTCATTTGCTTGATGATTACATAGAACAAAATATCAAAATCAGTCATTTAAATTTGTGGAATTGACTCGTGGAAAATAAAGTAGCAGTAGACTTTCTACAATATTGTGACATACATTCAGAGCAGAGGATCATTCATTCATTCATTTTCCTTCGATTTAGTCTCTATTTCAGATGTCGCCACAGCGGAATGTAGCACCAACTATTCTGGCATGTGTTTTAAGCAGCGGAAGCCCTTCCAGCCACAAACATCTATTCATACACTACGGCCAATTTGGTTCATCTAATTCACCTATAGTGCATGTCTTTGGATTGTGGGAGAAACCGGAGCACCCAGAGGAAACCCACGCCAACACGGGGAGAAAAACCTCCACATAGAAATGCCAACTGGCTCTGCCAGGACTAGAACCAGCGACCTTCTTGCTGTGAGGTGACAGTGCTAACGACTGTGCCACCCCCAAAGTTCAATGTTGGAAAAAAAACAAGTTTATAGAAAGGGACTTGTTTCTGGCCTGACTTGTTTCTTGATGTTGATTGGATGGATGCAGATCTGGCTTTGTTTTACACCTGGAGTTAAGGCCCTTTCACATTGTGTTCATTTAGTTGACACAAATATATGATGCAATGATGCTAATAAAACAACATGTTCATGTCAAGCGATTCACAGCAGGTGCGACCAAATTTGGCACAACAAAGCACCAGTGTATTGATTTGTTTTCTTGTCACCCTGCAATGAAATTGGCTGCCCAACTACATTTGGGTTTGTTATTACACAGAAGGTAGTTTTCAAAGTAGATGCTGAGGAAAAGTGTTTCCCAGAGATGGGTCTGGAAGGGCATCCACTGCATAAAACATGTGCTGGATAAGTTGGTGGTTCATTCTGCTGTGGGAACCCCTGATTAATAAAGGGACTAATCTAAAAGGAAAATGAATGAATGCTGAAGAAAAGTGTTCAAAGAATGGATGTCAAGTGTTTGTTCTGAGAACTAAGAACGAAAAGTGACAATGACAAAAAAACAAAACATAAAAAAGGATATTTGGAAAGTGATAGCATAAAAGGACCCAATGAAAAATGTGACAATTTGTTAAGTCGTAAGCATGAGATGCAGTCTGACATTTTTCAAGCTTGTCCACTTTCGACCATTTCTAGAAATAGTCGAATCCACATTTAATCAGATTGTTTTTGTAGCGTAGACGCTCAAGGGGTCAAATGTGTTTGAACAGCCACTAAATACCACCTACTCTCTGCCTACTGACCTAATTCCTAAACATATGCTATTGATAAACTCACTCTATTCACTTGTGATACGGGAAGATTTTCAAAATGCTTCATTAAACGGGAATGTTTTCAATTTGATCACATACCTCGAAAGAAACAAGACAAACAGGCCTTAACTGCGTAGTTTGGCACTCCGTGTACAGAAAAACACTGATTTGTTTTTGTTGAGTTTGTCTATTTTTCCATTTGAAGTTTATGAATTATCTTAATCTGTGTATTTACAGACATTCATATACAGTGCTCAGCATAAATGAGGACACCCCCTTTTGAAGATGAATAATTTTTTATCAATTTTTCAGTGACTATTCACAATATGTTGTCAATTAAATGAGCATTTAAAGAAAACATTGATTAATTCATTTTCCTTTAGCTTAGTCCCTTTATTTATCAGGAGTCACCATAGTGGAATGAACCGCTAACTTATCCAGCATATGTTTCATGCAGCGGATGCCCTTCCAGCTGCAACCCAGCACTGGGAAACCCCCATACACTCACTGATTCACACATATACACTACGGCTAATTTTGCTTACTTAATTCACCTGTCCCACATGTCTTTGGACTGTGTGGAAAACCAGAGAGGAAACCCACACAAACACGGGGAGAACATGTAAACTTCATACAGAAATGCCAACTGACCCAGATGGAGCTCAAACCAGCAACCTTCTTGCTGTGAGGTGACAGTGCTAAACAGTTATATCTATTAAAATAATTGATTGGTCACCTAACATCCCTATGAATAGAAAAATATACAATTAAATCCAAACAAGTTATTGCAGAAACAATGACAAGCTACAAAATTTCAATGAAATGTGATATTGTTTATAGATTTTCCCATGATTTTTCCCAAACAAAGGTATCTTAAAGACCAAGCTAAATGTTAAATGCTTAGCTGACTGTTGTGACTTCTTTGGTTCACATATCCTATTGGTTAAGTGCATTTACATATAGCATTGAGGTGCTCACAGCAACCCAAGTTCAATTCCCGACTTGAATCCTTTACCGATCCTGTTCCCCCCTCTTTGTTCCCCACACTTTCCAGTTTAAACCCTACTGTACTATAAAATAAAGGTGAAACCCCCCAAAAACATCAACATCAACAAGCACATTTTCTTCTGCCTGCTATGTGTGCAGAAACGCAAGCAACATATATTTTCTTTCTAAAGCCTTATGATAATAAAAGTCTGCATAACATTTACACAGTCTGCAACAAATCACCCATGCAAAAACACCTTAAAGACCAATAACAGGGAACCCTGGAATGTGTTGACAGCACTCTCACAGCCCGGTGACCTTCAAAATAACTTTTTAATGGCAAGAAGCCTGTAAACACAGCCACACTAAAGTTACTACAGCTTGAACGTGCCCCATTGAAAGCCAAATTCCGATCATAACAGTCCCCCTTTTTCCTCCGGCGCATCCAACAAAGCCGACTGCACAGCATGTTAACTGCATCTAATATTCTTTATGATGCTAGCCCACATTTTAATTCCGCACCTAAATGGGTGTTTGGCTACGACGAGCTTCTTGGGCTCGGTACAAAAGTCGTCACTGAAAAATATGATGCTGGAAAGCTCAAATATCCAACACACAAGAGCCCCGCTGCATCATCACTTTCGAAACACAAAAGTTCTATTAACTGCTGATCATGAAACCCCTGGAGTTTTATTACAGTTCCTCAACAACAGACCGCACAGAAGAATAGTATAAAAGCACAGAAGACTAATTTCCTTGCTAATTCGGGGAGGGCTGAATCAAAACAAACATGACATTAATATTCTCCAGCCAACACATACTGACATCGCTGGGAACCGCAAGACGATGCCAAAGCGCATGTGTTGCTCTTCGTGAGGTGATGGGGATTGTTTCGGGAGGACAGACTGAACATGAATAGCGATTAGGCAAAGCTGTGCTTTCCCAGCGGCCTTCGCTGTAGAAGAGGGCCAGCAGTGAGCTAACAGACGAGGGACTGAAGTAGGCCAGCGATGGGGACAACTTCACTGATGACTGGACAATCTCTGTATGCTTACTAAAGCAAAGAATGAGTGCACTGTTGCCTCACCACTCACCTTTTCTTTCAAGCTCCTCTGGGAAGAGGAACGTGCAACCTAAGATAAGAGGAACACTTTTTTCATGCTCTATTGCTTTCGATAACCACAAGAAAAGACATGATGTACGAAGCAAGTTACAACTCCGCCTTGTCATCCCACCCAACTGTGTCTGGGTTAAAAGTGCACTCTCGTGAAACCCAATAAACAGTCTTGAACATTTTAATGGAAGCTTAGATTGATATGAATTATTATGTAGCAGTGTTTTCGCATTCTTGACGTTCATGTCGGCAAAATGTCTCAGTTGGAAAAATATGCAGGCTTGGCGGAAATTCAAAACAAATCCTTTTTATAGCTGTGACTTTCAAAAGTGCCACTTTCTTTTTAAAAGACAAAATAGTTTCAGGAGTTCATTTGTCTGGTAAACATCTTTAAACTACCATTGGTCTGTGTGCACATACATAATAGGTAGGTGTGGCTCCCAGGCTTCATCTGTTTTGACATGGATCTCTTTCTCTTTTTTTTGATTCACATCATCGTCCATGAGAAATAAACAGAGATGTATAGTAACGAAGTAGAACTACTTCACTACTGTACTTAAGTACTAAAAGGTTGTGTCTGTACTCTACTGGAGTATTGTTTTTTTTCTCCTGCTTCTACTTTTACTTCAGTACATATTTTCGATGAGCTTAATACTTTTACTCCAGTAGATTTTTTATGTGTTGCATAGTTACTCGTTACAATTAATGTAACATGTAATTCGTAACAAAAATGTTACAAATCAATCATTCATTGATCAGACAATCAAAGAAGACAGTGCTGCCTGCCTGCATTGAGAGCACTTTTTATTTTGTTATTACAGTTTTTCTCAGTGGCTTTGGTGCATTTCTCACAACACTATTTACATTTGCACAACAGTTAATGCATTTCTCAAAACAATTAGTCATTTGTGCATATCATAGTAGCAGTTTCTCATTCCTTCCAGCAAATTGCAAATGCTTTTGGACATGCATCAATTGCTTTCATACAACTCTCTGCTGTTTGTAACATTATCATTTGCTTATGTCATGTCAGTTAAAATTAACTAATCTTGTGGATGCTGATTAGTCATTCCATATAAAACTAATAGTCCTCATTTCATTACTTGAGTCATTACATACAAAAATGTTGAACTAGTTGACAAAATCTGTCAAGCTCATTTTATTTAAAAACTTTAAATCTTTTTTTTTCTGAAAATGTCTTCTAAATTAAACAATTTTATGCATGATTTACAGACCTGTGTATGTTATACTGTAGGTTCAGTTCCAATATGTCCTGCAATATTGTTTACAGTTGTGCACAGCTCTACCCAAAGGGTGTTTATGTTTGTTGTAAATAAGGGTGTATTTATTCGTTTGCACAATGCTGTGAATAAATTTGAATTGTAAAGAGCATCTGCAGTAAAAATGTAAAACATACATATTCAGTGTCTTGTACTCAGATACCTCACTAAATGCAGTGTTGTCTAACTTTACTGTAGTTTTCAATTGGCTGTGCAAATAGTATATAGTGCTGTCTTGAGCATTTTCAGGACGTGTCACCAAAATCAGACTTTTTTGCATTGGAAAACATTTACAGAGTAAACTGTCATAATGAAAACATGACAAAGCCATTTGACTATCTTGTTCATAAACAATGGTGTCAGGACTTTGCATCTTGATGACACTGACACTTTCATTGACATGAATACTTGCTTTTGAGGAATAAGCTATCCATTTTGAGCAAGTGACACGTTTTTACAGGTTATCCACTAGATTTTGCAGTTTGTACTAATTATTAAAATATTTGCAGTTTTAAAATTATTAAAAACAAATAGCACCTCAACTTAAAATACCCAACAGGCAATCCCAAGTTTACATATCTCACAGTTTGCTATGGTAATGTCGTCATCATCAACTTTATAATACCTCCAGACCGCAGACATACTCGCGCTTTCCACTTCAAGCTGCTTCCGTGTTCTACTTTGCTGGTATTTAACCAATAGCGTCTCTGCAACAAAGTGATGTCATGCCGCACACATTGCTGTTTCTGTGTAAAGTCAAGAAAGAGGTCTAACTCTGTAGATAACTCTATATTTATATTAGAGTCCTGAGTCCTGAACGTCTGATTCCGATCGAGTCTGAAACTGCGTGATCGGGCTCGATTTCCAACCACCTGATCAGGTCTGGACATCCCTAATATCTATCCATGTTCATTAAAAGTATACACTGCCACCCCAGTTTTTTCCTAAACAAAGAACAAAAACTAAAAAATCTAGATTAAAGGATAACTTTTATTACCCAGTAGGACTTTTAAAACAACAAATAAGCAAAACAGCTTTTTTTAATTAACTTAAGAAAAATATTACTGCTTTGCTTCCCAAACAAATATTGTACAGAACATATTATATTTGCTACAACATTTTCTTGGAATTAGCACATAATCAAACTTCGCTAAAACGTCTACATTCAGGTTGTGATACATCTTTTTGCTATGAAGTTTTTTTTTATTATTTTTATAAAGTTTAAAAACATTCAAAAGTATCAAGCATGATACAAAAAGAATTTGTACAGAAACTTTTAGTTGTAAATCTTTCAGATATTATTGTTTCCTTTGTATTATATAATATCTCCCAAAATAAATAAAAACTAGCTTTCATCATAAAGCTAGGAATTTAAACCTAATCTTAAGGCATGTTATTGGAGATGTAGAGACAAATGATATGTGTATGCCCTTTATGTAAGTAGTCTGTTATGCTGTAACAACCTCACTGATTTACATTACAATCTACTGGAATGTCATCTTTTTGCCCATAAAACCAACTCCAGGAAATTGCTTATATTTGCTCCGTTTAGGCCGGGGGTGTATTTTTTCCTCTAATAAAAGCTCCAAATTCTTACTATGTTATATGGAATGTGATACAAAACATAAAATGTACATACAAGAATATATGTTTTAAGAATGTATATATATAAACATTTATTATATATATTAGCAATTCCATGCAAATGTCAACCAAAATATCAAAACCGTTTCTATGTATTTTGCATAAGCAAGTATTTTACAGTACTTTAGAAATACTCGAAAATGTCTCTGTCAGTGTTTTCAAACTATTATATTTGATTTACCAAAGTCACACAAGTGGGAATTTTACATCTATCACATCCATAACGAAGAGATGTCACATCCATAATGACAATTTCCTCATAAACACAAATATATTAAATACAATCTATCATTTTTGTTCTATAGAGAGGCAACCCTTGTAATTTTGATTAGCATTATTTCTTTTGGGTTGTGCAGTTTAATTCACAAAATTTCTACAAAGTATATTGTACGTTGTAAACTTGCAGTCTTTTTTGGTCACATCCATAAAGCATGTTTATTTTACTCATTTAAAGTACAAAACATGTTTACAGATTGATATTTTTCTGGTCCCCCCTGTGGTCAGTTGTTCTGGAAAATATAAACAGATGTTTCACTATAATGTTAACATACTTTCTATGTCAATTTATGTTTTGAGTTTTTACTGCAAATGTCACATCCATAACACTGGAATTGCTCTCTCTCTCTCTCTCTCTCTCTCTCTCTCTCTCTCTCTCTCTCTCTCTATATATATATATATATATATATATATATATATATATATATATATATATAGAGAGAGAGAGAGAGAGAGAGAGAGAGAGAGAGAGAGAGAGAGA
>CAIGQZ010034990.1:19898549-19921153 GCA_903798205.1 Danio tinwini | reverse complement strand
ACACAAAAACACACACACACACACACACACACACACACACACACACACACACACACACACACACACTACTGGTCAAAAGTTTGGGCTCAGTAAGATTTTTAAATGTTTTAAAATAAGCTCATCCTGCTTACCAAGGCTCACCATTTCATCCAAAAATACAGATTTTTTTTAATTGTGGAATGTTATTGCACTATAAAATAATAACTGTTCAAAACCCAAGTATATGATTTTAAAAAAGATTATTGACAAGTTATGGAAAGATCAGCAAATAAAGTAAATGAAATTTTCCTCTCTTTTCTCTTAATTTTTTCTCAAAAATATCCAATACACATTAAATACACATCCAATAAACATTTTGCACATATGAGTTTGCCAAATTTATTTATACATGTATTTGATTGTATTTTATTTAGATATCTTTATTGTGTGAGATCTTTTTTTACTGCTGTTGCTTCTATATATGCCTATTGGAAGCTTATTCTGTCAATTAAATTAAAACAAAAAACTATTAAAACAATTGATACATTTTCATCAAAATAAAACACAAATTAAAACAAAGCTCTTTTTCATTCAGATTTTTGTATTTATTGCACAAGTTGTTACTACCTACATGCACACTGTGCTAACAGCCACTATATCACTGCGGTTTCTTCTCATTAAATTGATTTTTGATGTGATGCAAACAGTCTTTCACAGTAATGTCATTCTTTGCTGTTGTTCTGTCTTCGCGATTACAGAGAAAATATTTTTGTCAAACCGGCCATAAAAGCACAGGGAAGTGTATGCTTATGGAAATTGGTTTTGATTTGGGCAATTTCAGTTTACAGCTATCAGCCTAATAGCCAAATTGAATGCAAATGTTCCAGCCACAGAGAGACGCAGAGCTGAGCGAAGACGAGATTTCACAGCTGCGTCACCGCCTACATACAGTAATATGTTGACAAAAATATCATAAGAAAATGACTGCAGAATGACTCAATTACGATCCGCAAAAGTAACACCACATCATTGAAGATATAACAAATAAAATACCAATTTCACCACCAATACATTTTGAATTAAACCATTTTTATACACAATAATAAAAGTATTTTCTGCGTTGTAAATCATTAATGTTGTTGTTTTGTATATCATTTAACAAAATCATGATTATTAATAAAAGGCAAAGTATTTTATATAGCCAATACGTAATATCTGCAACCATACATACACATAATAATACTATACATACGTAAATCACTGCAAAATGTCTCGTGCTTATTAAAAATTATTCCTGAACTCAATTTGCATTAAAGTATAACACTTCAGCCTCTTGCATTCCAGCCAGGAAATCTGACTTCTCGCGGGATCCTCCAGATGAAATATCGCGGAGGCAAATCTAAGAAAGGTGGAGACTTCGGGATAACTTCCTGCACAGTACTCTTAAGAAACATACCTCATACTTAAACAACAGGCCGACGTTTAAAAGCAAGTCGAATGGATTAATAGCACCAATAAACTCGCTAACAAGCACTTCACCAACACGATTCCTCGCACAAGTAGGATTTACGGCTAGCATCCAGGCTGCTAGCTAACATCAGCTACCAGGACGGCAGATTGTACACATCAGATCAAGACGGTCTCGTATCGAAGGACAGTATGGGTGAGTTTAACTTGCTTCCCATGGGTCACTTAAACTGTCACTCAGCGTTTCAGCTGCCAAGAAAACAGCCGGGGCGATTTGCTTTAGTGTCATTGTGAAATAAGAAACTGTATCCAAGTTGAATAAAGAAAAAAAACTTGTGATCGGATGAATATTTGACTAGGCGCCAGTGTCGCAAACTGGCTCGGCTTGTCCAAACCAGTAAATTCCAGGCGTTTTGCGTCAAGATTAATGACTCTCTGCCCTGAGACTACTGTTGTATTGTTTACATTTTGGATGTATATGCCTCTGACTCTGTTTGATGGTTTTTAAAAGCATTTTTTTTCTAGTTGCAGTGGTTCAGCTTCAGTAAAGCCCCCCCTCAAGGTGTACTCTATTTTTTTGCTGACCAATACAATTGTATATTTGGAGCAATAAACTGCACTTTAAGGATATCTTAGTGCAATATTGTTCATATACACAAGATGTAGGGTCAACTTCATGTCGTTTTCCTAGAAAAGGCATTTTATTTATCACTGTGCGGGTCGCCCCCTTATGGGCGCAGTCATGTTTGTATCACATGACCTGCGTTACTACGATTGGTGAAGGGGTCATCACTAGGCATGGGCTAGTATAAGTTTTAAACTGTATGATAACCTTGGATAAAAAATACCACAGTTAAGGTTTAAAAACTGCCAGAATTTTCTGCTATACCATTCCTAAGTAATGTGTAAGATTCTTTATTTACTTTTTTTAAAAGTTTTTTTTAGGACAACAGTATCTCCAGCAGAAAATATATCCAAAGATGGCATTTTAAATTGTAAAGCAATCAGTGTTTTTGAAACAAATGAAGACAGCAGAAGTCAATGTTTGTTTAAGTTATTTATCCTGAAATGTTTACTACTCCAAAACACTTTAATTGTCTCTAAAATAAAGTATATTGTGTTCAAAAGGAAAAAGGTTTTAGTTTTTTAAACAGACATTTAAAAAGAGCATATTTTTTATCAGTAATCACAATACTGTGAAACCGTGACTTTTTTTTTATTCAAGGTTATCATACCATTAGAATCTTATACCGGCCCATGCCTGCTCTAGTAGTTCTTTTAAAATGTCTGAGTAAAAAAACTACTTTTTCCCCCCTTTAAAGACAATACATTTAATTTTAGGAAACATTTATACTATTTTGCAACAGTAAACATGTCAGGCTAAATAATTAAAATAAATAATTGACCTCTGCTGTCTTTATTTGTTTTAAAAACAGAGATTTGTTAACAACACCTATAAAACATAAAAAAAAAACTTTACTTATACTGTAGGAATGGTATAACAGAAAATATTAGCCGTTTTAAAACCTTGACTTTCCCAAACCACGGTAAACCTTGAAACTGGTTATCGTCCCCAAGTCTAGTCATCACATAATTAAAAAATATAAAATGCAAATTTTGCATAAGTTTTGCATAAAATAACACAATTAGCCTATTTAATGTTTTACATTTATGTTTGAATGTAAATTATTCATCGATTGCGCATATGCTGAGGTAATTTACGAGTGTTTAGTGTTTATTTACATGTTCACTTCAAATTTATCTCAAGTTTAACAAGACTTTTACTGACATTTTTTATTGCGTGAATGCAGCAAGTCAAAAGTTAGAACATGGTGCTAGTTAGGCATAGGACGATAATCGTTTTCAAGGTATACTGAGGTTTGGAAAAGTCAAGGTTTTAAAACCAGAATCTAAATCTTCTGCTATAGCGTTCCTAAGGTATGTGTAAGATTTACAAGGTTGCCATACTGTCAAAATTTTATATCGACCCATGCCTAGTGCTAGCAAAGACAAGGATTTAGGTTTGACTCTTAGGAAAAGCAAGAACTGATGTGTAATCTGAGTATTTTTGTGTCACCTAGATCTCGGATTCCCTGAGGGTGAAAAAATCAGTCACAATTTTCAAAATATTTTTTGCCCAACTACTTCTATAACAACAACAATAACCAGCTTCAAAATCAAGTGCACTGGTGCAACAAATAAAGGTAACAAAAACCTACTGTGTGAACTTTTAGGTTGACTGCAGCTTCAATAAGTAGCACCTCCCTTGCTAGGTAGGTCAGGTAAACAAATGTTATAGTGGAAAACGTTAGGTTGGTGCCTGTTCTCTACTGTCACGCTCTATTAAATGACACTGCTGGTTTGAATAAAGTGCAAATGTTTCTACAAATGAGTCTAGTGCAAATCCTCTTTTGGGTTGGCTTCATTTCCACATTTCTCTTTTCGATTTTCAGGTTGTTTTCTGTCTGGTCTTTGGCTCGGATGTGTAATGTTAATAGCCAGAAGTGGCTTGCACATTCAGAAGTGCATTTTTACTAGCTGTTGGTCAAATTTCATTTTGTACTCTCTCTCTTTCTCACTCGTGTCATAATCTGAATTATGTGTGTTTGGTAAAGGCAGCTCCTGGTCTGACACTCCAGGGCAGAGTTTTTGATCTCAAACACAACTTACTTGAGATACAAAGTGAAGTGAAAGATGTGTCAGAACATGTCCAGTTACAGTTTCACTTAAAGTTTACTCTTCACTGAGGCTAAAAGGACATTTTTAAGTTTAGATGTTGCACAAGGCATAATGGTCATTTGTTTTCCCAGCTGTAGGTTAGAGTAAACATGTGGCTGGCAGGCAGGTTGCCTTTATGGCCTTGAGTACTCTGGAACAATAATTCATCATATTGTCACAGAGTTATGTAAGCACTGGATTTGAAACTGAGGCCATCAGGAAGTATGGAGTGTGTTGGAGTTGTGTGCTTTGCACGGGTGCAAGTGGACATTGCTTGGTCATGTTGGGGCTTGACTGCAAACAATCAGTGGAGCCATTATTAAAATAAGAGACTATTTCTCACATATCTCTGGTTTCAGTGGAATCACATTGATCTGTTGTTTCTTGATTTTGAGAATCACACTGCTCTATAGATTATGTTTAACATTTTAAATGGTGGCATTATTAGGTGCTTAGTAATAGTGCCTGTAACACTACACATAAAAGTGAACATAAAACAGGATGTTTTGAAAAATGTTGGTTACTGGTAACCATTGACCTCTGATGTGTAAAAATAATACCCTGGAAAGTGGATCTTTTGTGTTCAACAAAAGCAAGAAACTCAAACAAGTTTGTAGGGCTGGGCGATTAATTGACGGCTATTTTCATGCGCATTTTGGCAGTGAAACCGGCTCTGTAATCAGCAGTAAATCTCCAGCAGCTGCTTTCAGATGGAGCAGTGTTAACTACACTGAGACGAGCTATGCCATAAATTGCAGACCTGCAAATTGAAGAGTTATTCTGTGTTTAAACAGCTGTTTGTGTTGCTTCTCTGTGAACTATGACTCTGTGTTGATGCTGATCAGAAAGCTTGTGAAATTAACACATTTTATAGCTTTTTACGGCAAAATTATGAATGAGAGAGAATCACAGCCTTTTCTGAATCTCAGTCTTGATTTCGTTTCAATTAATCATGCAGCCAGGTTCTGTTGTTGAGTCTTTACTGTCATTGCTAAAAATATTTATATGGTTGGTGCACATAAAAGTGATGCAAGCTCAAAAAATCTGATTTAGTTTATTCATTGTAAAGGCAAGTTCATGTGCGTTCAGTTCAAAATGTGTCTTTCAATCAAAGTTATTAATGATTATTAAATATGTCTATTAGACCCCAACTAAGCAAGTCAAAGTTACTGTGGCAAAGAATCCAAACTCTATAATAATGTGACAGAAAAGAAAAGAAAAAAAAAACTTTGAGGACCAGGGATCCTTTTTTTCTTGTATGTGAATGGATTACTCTGTTAACAGCATTTGATTATTGATGATTTTGCTTGATCCAGAATAGTTTAATTTCTCAAAACCCATCTAGGAGTTGCTGTCATAGCAAGTTGTCATAACTTGGGAGCAGGCTTATTTCATATTATAAACAGGATTGGATTGTGTCATTTAAAGCAAAAGCAGTACTGAAAAACTGTTGATGTATATTTTTTTCTATAAGTATTTTATTGAATTATGGAAACTAGCAATAATGACAATGTACTTTTTAAATTATTCAGAACTTTTACAATTAAAACTAGTATGTAATTGTCACTCTCATAAATAAAGGTACAGATACGGTCAAGTAGGTACTTTTTTAATGGGTTCAAATTATACACTTTTGTATATTTTAGTATGCACCTTTAAGATACCAACATGGACCTGTCATAATGCGGATTTTAAAAATGTATCAGCTTTTGTTTCTCTGTTTCTGAGAGATATATGATAGAACATATGGCCAATGTTCTCATTGAGAGATATATTTATGCTAAAATAAATTGTATTTATAGACGTGTACATTTGAACGTTGAAAGCTATATGCTGGGTTTGTGCAGTGCAACTTCTCAAAAAAAAAAAATAAAAAAAGCTTTGTTCATTAATTTAAATAGTTATGCGTTATGCCAGGGGATAAACTTTAATGTTGTCATGCATTTTCACTCTACATATACAATTAAATAAAGAAACATTTAAACACTTTATACACATAATATTGTAAGCCTGTGTAAATAGGAAAATGGTGAAATGTTGTTGCATATTTAACAAAGTATATATTTTTTTGTAACTTTTATCATTTTGCTCACGTAACTAATAATTGAATATTAATTTGATGATGTCATGATTATGCTGTTGTCCTGACACTAGCCAATTATTACTTCATTGCTTTTCATGATTTCAATGATTGATAGATTTGTTCTGCACAATAAACACAAGCTCATGCAGTAATCTCAGATCAGATCATCCAGATATTTTAAAATAATCCCCAAAGCTTCTGTTATCATGATTAAAAGATCTGGGATCTGTCAGATCATCTTGGGTGTTTTAAATGAGGTATGAAGAATGGACCCTAGGGCTTCTCTGGCCTCTGTGAGTAAGCATGGTGTGATTATTTTCATTCAAACTGACAGCATCACATTTAGTTCTCTGTGCGCAACTCATTTTTTCTGCCACTCTGATGTATGTTCTGTAGAATAAGTTTTGTTTTTGTAGTTTCATAAAAAGAAGAAACCAAGTATATAGTATAGTTTAAATGTCTTTAAATGTCAATCGCTGCTTGACGTATGCAAAAAAAAAAAAAGGCTGAAAATATGTGTGGAATCTTAGCAGCCTCTCCCTACACGTTGAGTCTGACTACTGCATTGCTAGCTATTTTCTAAAGTGATTTTGAAGAAGGGGATCTGGTTCACATCTGAACTGGAGGTTTAAAAAATGTCAGGTTTTGTGTTTCATTGACACTGATAATTGTGAGAATCTCAGACAAATTGCAGAAAATGTATTTATATTTCTGTTTAAGGATTACATTTTTATTCACCATTTATGAAAAAAGACATCAGTGTGCGCACATCTAAGAAAATCTTAAAAGCGGGTGATGGATTGATGGCTGGTATAAGATTCTGACGGTATGATAACCTTGAATAAGAATATCACGCGTTCGCGGTATTGTGATTACTGCTCCAAAATATATTCTTTTAAAATGTCTGCGTAAAAAAAAAAACTTTTCCCCCCATTGAACACAATATATTTTACTTTAAGAAACATTTAAAATATTTTGGACTAGTAGCTTTTGTTAAATATGTTTTTTTTCTGCTGGAGATACTGTTGTCCTAAAAAGCTAAATAAAAAGTTGTTAGAAACTACATTTTGTAAAAAAAACCTTAAATATACCTTAGGAACGGTATAACAGAAAACTTTGCCGATTTTAAAACCTTGACTTTTCCAAACCGCGATCAAGCTTAAAAACTGTTATCGTCCCATGCCCGTTCACAAATAAAGTTAAAGCCATTTTACATTGACAATGGTGAAGTAGAATGTAAATGTCAAAGTTAATAATTTGACATTTACTTAATAGGATACACAATAATGTACTTTTTTAACATCAAATTACAGATTCAAAATAACGTTAAGAATTAAAGTCTTTTGTCTCTTGAATGTGTTTGGCTATTTTCATTACTGAAAAAATCATGCTGTTGTATGTCATTTTTGGGCATGGACTGGTATAAGATTCTGATAGGATGATGATGACCTTGGATAAATATCACCATACCATTTCATGGTATTGTGATCACTGTTTTAAAATAAGTTCTATTTAAATGTCTGGGTAAAAACACAATACATACATACATGCATACATACATACATACATACATACATACATACATACATGCATACATACATACAGACAGACAGACAGACAGTCATATATATTTATCTATCTCGCAATATTTATTGCAGAAAAACAAAATTTTGCAATGTCAGATTTTTCCAATATTGGGCAGCTCTGGCATACATGCTCAGACGAAATGCAGTTAACTTTCAAATAAATGATAGTTTGTGTAAACACAGCCGATCGACATACATTTTATTTCCAAAAGGTATATTTGATAAATTGGTTTTAAAACGTATAGTTATTGGTAGGGAGTTATTACCTTTTTAATGTAAAATAAATTGAAACCAATAATTATAAAACAAATAAATAGATGTTTTCTTGTGAAATACTGTACAGTGGTTTAAAAAAATGACTCTGTTTTTAACCATTCTTCTGGAAAAAAATCTAAATGTTTCCCTTTTCTGGCAGAAGTCAGGACCTTTCTTGGTTTATTGTGCTCCCTGCAGTTGTAAAAACGCATTCACATAAATGAGTTAACTGTGTTTTTAATACAGTTTTAGAGCAGCTTGCAATGTAAAAAGAATTTCTTTATAAGCATAGTTTATTATTAGGATATTCATATGCTATATTTGTAAATACAGCTTATGTAAAAGCATTTTTAATGTTTAAGATTTATTTAGGCTACTGCAGAAAAAAAAGTTTTCATTGTAACACGAATGTGTGTGTTTATTTAACTATTAATATTGACTGCTGGCATAATGATGTGGATAATGTAATGTTACCATTAGTAGCTAGGCAATCAAAAAACGTTAATTTTTTTTCATTGCAGTTAATGTACTTTTGAAAGATACTTTTGCTTAGCCAGATTTCTTGCGTTTCTGCTTATACAAGAAAACAATTTGTTGCGTTTGTAACAACGGGCATTGTCGCTGTCCACTCGGGAAATACTACCCGTTTGGTTCACTCTGCAAGCTTACGAGCCGTGTGTGTGCACGCGAGTCTGTCGCGAGCAATGGATGTGAATGTGTAAACTGTGCAGGACACTGGCCCTCCAGGACAGAGTTTGCTCATCCCTGCTCTAGACTCATGGGCAAATGCTAGGTTATTTGAACCCAATCGGGTAGAATAAGGACAAAACCAAAGCAAAACCAAAAAAGAATGACCAAATTTAACCCAACATTTGGGTTTGTCAGTATTTTACCCAATTTGAGTTGAAACATAACACAGCATTGTAAGTGTGTGACTTTAAAACAGTGGTAAGTTTAGTGTTAACACCTTGTGGACAAACTAAGTAACAACTCAAAGCGCATATCAAGCTGTGTGTATATACATGGTTAGAAATTTCATGATGTTTCTAATAATGAATTTTGCATCAAAATCTTTGAATGAGCACTATTTTGTTCACAGTATGTGTGTGTTTGTGTTGGCCAGGGTCTTGATTAACTTAGACCAAACTGTTTGAGGGCATTGTGAGGTTGAATTCAATTGAAGTGTCCCACATTAGGTGCTCTATTTCTTCCAAGCTCATGTCACATATTGATTGTATGTGTGTGTATTTGTTCAGCATAGTCATTTTATTTTGTTAAACCACTGACCTATTTAACGTCTGACCTCTTAATCTGGTTCACTTCACACACAATTCATCTTTGCACATGCACTTTTATGAATAATATATGTTCTGAAAATTTAGTTGTGAATTTTTGAGTTTGTCAGCATGTTATTTTTAGAAATAGAACTGCTTTTTATGGTTTATCATTTGTGTTCACAATTGAGCACTAGAGCTGTGAAGTCATTATTCTGCCACTAATTAGTCTTGCATAATCAGACTTTTGACTGTAGGCAAAAAATCTGGGCTAAGAGCTGTCCAATGTTCTGGAATGAATGTTGAGTAACCAACCCCAGTTTTATTTATTTATTTATTTATTTATTTACATGTATAAATATGCAGGTACAAAAAGGTTGTACAGTCAACGTTAGCTGTGTTTCCATCCACCTATTTTATGTGCATTTTGAATATGATCGATATGCCAAGATGCACAGTTTTGTAAATGTACATAAAAAACGGATGCGCATAACTGAGTAGGATAAATGTTTTATTCAATAAGAAAAAATGTGCATAAGCTACGATGGAAACATTTTTACAGAATAAATTCCAGTTTTGCTGGATATCTGAAATTTTATTTGCATATTTGGATGGAAACATAACTACTGAAAACCTGTGTTAAAATACAGAATTTGAATGAACACATTGCAAAAAAATGCTTTTCTAACTTTTCTCGCTTCTGGTCCGAAATATCTAAAATTCATGAATGAAGCAAAAATATTATTTTGTTTTCACCTTCAAAAGAAACAAGTAAAAATTAAGAGCTTAAAATGTAGATATTTGTACCATAAACACGACAAAAATAGAAACAAGACAAGGCGAAAAACTTTGTTGCATAAATCGTATAAAATTCTGTATAAATGATTAAATACAATTAAACTTTGCCTAATCTTTTATTAAAATCAGCCTTTAATCCAGTGTGTGTGCGTATTAGCCTTGGTGTACAAGCTCAGAATTTTAAATGAGTGCACAGTTGACATAACTTTATAACTCTAAACTTTGTTTAGTTCCTGCAGTTTTGTTCCTTGCAGAAATGTGGTGCTGGGAAGTCTTTACGATTAATTAACCATACCAAATTAAAGCACGGTTAATAGTAAAATCGGTTAATCGTTGTATCCCTACTTTAGACTCAAACTTTTTTTGTCGTCTTCAGTAGTTTATTGTTGTTCTTGTTTTGTCTCAATGTTTTTCTGCACTCTGGGCAAATGCTAGGTTATTTTATAAAGAACTTATTAATGAATAAATATTGCGAAATAAATATCGCTTCACTAGATGGTTTGAATAGCTCTATTTGACAGTTTTCTCTCGAGTCTAACAGTATTCAGATACAGAAATTGAAATCTGAAAAATGTAAAACAAAACAAAAAAACTCCGCATAAACCAGTTTTTTCCATAATTTGTAGAAGAGTGAGAAAGTAGCATTATTGTTTTTTCTGAACAATGTATTTGACTCTTTCTTTGTATCATGAATCAATGTTTTTGCAGGGTTTTATACATTAAGTAAATGACCTGAAGCAGAATAAAGAGTAAAAATAGTTCTCACACACACCTGTCATTATTTACTTGTATGCAATTTACAAAAATAGCTAATTATGATAATGATACAAAATTATGATAAAATTGTCCAGTGAAAGCATTATAGTATGTGTTTTTATATTTGTAAATGTTCCCAGAGATTTGAATTAGCTCCACCAATGGTAATATGTTTAAGGGGTAATTTTAAAGATTGCACTGCTTTTCGGATAAAACTTGAGTAGTCATTTAGGCCTTGTTTCATGGACTCCGGGCCAAAATGATTCCCTTCTCTCTGCAGTCTTTTGTATGATTTCACTGACCCGTTATAGTCCTGTGCTTTATTCACACACAGGCAACTGTAAGTATCCCCTTATATGCAACACTATAAGAGATTTTGGCAATCAGAATGCAGAGAAGTAAATGACCTAATCTGTTTTCCTTTCTGAATGGCTGCAGAGGGAATAAGAAGAAATAAGAGTTGTATGCTCTGGAACCGCATCTCATGCCAAGTCGGCCAACTATGTCATTATGACAATTTCTGCAAAGCTGTGCTCAAAGCAGGATGCTTTGGCAGGCGAAAACTGAGAGGCTAAGTCAGCAAACTGCAATATAACATGGGATGCAAGAAGCAGCCAGTATGGTTGTTTTACTAGACACTTTTAGTTTCCAAAAGCCTGACCTAAGTTAGCACTTCATCTCTATTGTATTGGCATTAGCCAACAGCACAGCATGCAAAAAAAAGATATACTTTCCCTGTGCTCTGTAGCTGTTTCCATTAGGGCTGCATGATATTGGAAAAATCTGATATTGCAATGTTTTATTTTTCTACATTAAATATTGCAATAGGAATAAATTTTCACGAGGTGGTTTGAATAGCTCTATTTGACAGTTTTCTGTGGAGTCTAAGGCCCCGTTTACACTAATACGTTTTAGTTTTAAAATGCATAAGTTTTGCTACGATTACGCCTTCCGCCCACACATGCGATTTTTGAAAACGCTGAAGAGGCCCTTTTCATTTTAAAATGCTGCTGCTCCATGTCCGTGTGGATAGGAGAAACTGGAAAATCTGAAAACAGTGGCGGGGCTGCAGATATTTGATTGGGGCTTTTTTCTCAATACTAAGTGCACAAATTTCAGTCTTGCACCCTCTCCTTGTAAGTTCAGTCTTTGCAAGTTTGATATGGAAAACAAACTCCCGAGGAGTCTAGGTAAATATTCAAAGGGAACAGTGTAGACTACTTTATAACCTCTATCACCATGGCTACGTTGTTTCACTATCTCAACAATTTACCTTATTCTCCGTGTACGAGCGGGTGCAGCCATTTGAATCTTTTTGGCTCGAGACTTCTTGCCTCATTCACTTCCATTCATTTTTTTAGACGTTAAAACCAGCTTGTTTTGCTGCTTGATGTTGCACACTGATATTTTCTTATTACATTATTCCGCTTTGTCTGTATAGTCATGAAACACTTGATTGTAGAGCAAGTAGTTTGACCATTTTTTGATTTTTATTATTCCTAGTCATTTCTCCCGTAGGCAACTGAATCGAAAGTTCTAAAACAATCGCAAAAACAAGCACACTTCCGCATTGAAGAATAAGGTCAATAAAATGAAAACATGATATAACTTAACAAACACTAAAAATGTTGAGGCATCATCTAGCTACATCTTTATATGGCCGTCACTGTATGCATATTTATAAAAAAACATTTTGAAAAAACATAACTGCCTCCTTTCATTTTCTGCGAAAATTTTGAAACATATCCTGTCTCTTTTGCTATCAGTTTTAATAATCAATAATGGCCATTATAAAAGTATAAAGTGCAATAGGTTTTTAGGTTTACAATATTTGAAATAAAGGAAAGCAATCAGTCAAATGTGCAGAATCAGTGTACGTAAAATATTAACTTATCTTTGCGCTCAGCCAAAACAAGTTACCTGAGAACAAGTAATAGATTCAAAAGAGTCATTAGATAGAGACAAGATGAATTAAATATCAGGTTTAACAACTATAGTAAGATGAAATCCAGCGGTAGATCCTTGATGAACTGTCCGACGTGTGCTGCTCTCATCTAGGGAGGTATGCTCGAAGAACACACTAACTGCCTGGAGCTCAGATGTGCGCATACGCTGAAGCGGATGCCAAAGTGCTTGTGTGGTCATGTAATGTGCGTTTTCAGCAGTATAGTGTGGACGGAGATCTTTTCAGAAATGCTAGATGAAACACCAGTGTGGACATGGATCGTTTTCATTCTAAAGCGCTGTTTTAAAACTAAAATGTCTTGGTGTAAACAGAGTCTAACAGTATCCAGATGCAGAAATTAACTAAACACAAGGATAGCCATGCTGAAACAATGTATTGTGCAGCCCTAGTTTCCATCCACCTATTTTTATGCACATCTTGCAATATCAAATAAAAAATACCAAGATGTGCATTACACTTTTTGTACAATCAGAAAAAATGCGCATTAATAACAATGGAAAAAATCCATTTACCGAACAATTTTATGTATGCGCGTCAAAAAGGTGTTATGCTTGTTTTAACCGAACATATGATAATCAAATAGGACAACCCAGAAGACTAAACACATTGTAAATATATCTGAAATGTTGTTTTGGTCATTCTAATATCCCGCAGCCAAAGCCTGTCATCAAAGTGGTTCAATATTATTATTTTTCTTAGTTTATTACTCCCAGAAATGTGTTAAGCAGCTGGGCTACCAAAGAGTGTGCTCACACCATCAAAAGCCATCACGCTTTCATTATATTTTATCTTTATCTTCTGAGGCACAATAAATGTATTAAATAAGAAAAAAGGCCTACAGTGGCTTCTCCTGCCAAAGCAAATTCTAGCTTTTTTTTTTAGATTTTTGGCGCCAGTTCGTCAGGAACTGGAATTGATGATTTTGTTCTGTTTGACTCATTGGATGGATACCCTGCTGTATTTGCAAATGATTTATGCAGTTTTCTGGTTTTGCCCATAAGTCTAATTGATGTCTTTGGATGGAAATATAACAAGTGACATGCAAGTTTTTTTTTTTGCAAGTTCTTCTTTTTTCATCTCCCTTTTTTTTGGTTGGAAACAGAGTTACAAGGCTGAGTTGGAACCAAAACCAACTAACCACAGTTTATGGTGGTTTGACATTATATATAACTTTGTCTTCTGCAAATTACACCAAGAAGAGGAAGAGACAATGACTGAGGTAACCTGCATTCATAAGTATAAAAATCAAATGGAGGCTGCAGATGAATCCAAGAGGAGTGATGGCAGGGTTAGCATTTGCTCATATGCCTTGGGTTGTGTGTTGGTCATGTGGGGTTTAAACTTGATTTTTCAAAGAGCTGTGACATTTTTTTTAGATTCTCCATTGAATTGTCTTAAAGTTTAAAAAAATATTTCACTTCTGGCAAAGGCCCATTTGATATTAAAATGCATTTTCGGATCTGGTAATGTGATAGTGATACATTTGAATTTTGTATAATTTTAAGTTCAGTTTAAACATGTGCTTCTCAGCCCTTTAAATTATAAACAAAAGATATTTCTTTTATTGGTCGTCTTCAGCATCGTGTTTGCACCACAATTTCAAAATTTGTGAGGATAGTGCACAGGTTTCCTGCTCAGATGCAGCATGACCTGAAATGTATCATGACTAGTGTGTTCGAATTTAAACGACTACCCCGCTTGTGTCACAGCAGCTCAAAACACAGGATATACAATGGTTGAAATGAAGAGACCTTCACTCATGCAAGTCTCTCTCTAATACACTGCAAACTAGGGTTGAGCCGATAGACAATGCCATCGTCCATCGCCGATGACTGATAATGACTCGTGATGCTGAGCCGGCATCGCGATTCATCGCCCTGCCCCACATTTATATTGATATATAACTTATTATTTGCATGTCATCTTAATAGCAATAAAAGTCTTTTCATGAGCTGTGTTAAATTTTACATATAGCTGCCGCTTGCACGGCTGACAGCATCGTGAGGATTAAATGAAGGATTATACAGTACCTCTCGCGCTTAAAATGTGTAGATTCAATGGCAAATGCTGTTACCTGCAAACCCCGTCTAACAGACTTTACAGTGAATGGCTTTAGTTATTTTCATTGCGGACTTGAAGCCACTGGAAGTCTTTTATCCACTCTTGGAAAAGTGTAAATGGTGGATTAACATTCAGCACAGGATCACTAATAAGATGTCCCATTAATAATAACTTTAGTGGTTTCTAAAACTAAACCTGTCAGTGTTATTTTCATTCTCTTATCTTCAGCGCTTCACATTTCTGCGGTTGTAGCTCTGTCATCTGAAGGCAGAAGGCATTGACTAAGTGATTGACGGCTGATATTAACCAATCCATTCATGTTTAGTTCTAGAGCAGTGGGCCAATAAGAAGAGAACAAAGGCGGGACAAGCATTGCAGGCTTTTTTTTACTTCAAGTTCGCACGGCAACAATTTATGCACTAGCACAAATGCTTCCAAATATTTGTATATTGCATAAAATTTCGGGCGCACATGCGACCAAAACGGCCCTAGCATCTTTACTTGTTATTATTTCCTCATAATAATAATAAAATAAGGAAGTTATCGTCAATCACAATATAAATTACAGTGAACTCCAAACGAACTCTTGACTCCTCCACCTGCTGTGGGTAAAAGCCATTAAAATGACACCGATCACTCTGCTATGGAAAAAAAGTGATTGACAGGTGGTAATTTATGTGTAACTTTATTTATTTATGGTTTGGTTATGGGTAAAGCAAAGACCATGTGGGTCAGGGAGGGAAAACGGTAGGCTACAATTCGTTATTATTATATGATATTTACCCCCCCCCCCCCCCCCCCTTACGACGACAATGCCATCGTCCATCGCGATGTTTCACGTTAGACATCGTAAAAAATGCCAAATTGGTCAACATCGCCGAACCCTACTGCAAACAGGCTGCACCACATCTGTATATATTTTAGCTTCTGTGATGGAAGCACATTCATCGCTCACACCCTCACTCACTATTTGGCTCCTCACGTGCTGCTGATCTATAACCCAGGTGTGCACATGCATCTTCCCCTGCTTGTAAACTCGGAAAAAATCACACTTGTTATCGGTTCGATTGAGATTGAGTCATGAAATGTGATTATTGGCCAATACAGATTTCCAGCGCATCCCTACCTTAAAGTTGATTTTTTTTATGTTTTGCCAAAGGTTTTTCATAATCACTGTGTGAATATTAGGGGTGTCAAAATTATTTGTTTCTTCTGTGCACCAGTCCATGATGCAGACCTGGACAATTTAGTATGGGTTTAGTAATAGATCCTAACCGGGTATTGGTGCTGACGTCATTTATCTCATATGTGCTATGTCACGGTAGAATAGTATGGCGAGGGAGGCGAGTAATAAAACGCAGAAACTGCACAATTCACTGCGTGTGTTTGCTGAACAGTCATTCGCTGACACTGAAGTTACAGCAGAAGCTATTAGGAAAATAAAAGTAAACTCCATTTTTCTCTCTCTCTCTCTCTCTCTCTCTCTCTCTCTCTCTCTCTCTCTCTCTCTCTCTCTCTCTCTCTCTCTCTCTCTCTCTCTCTCTCCCTCTCCCTCTCTCCCCCCCTCTCACTCTCACTCTCACTGTGGCTCGTTTGCTAGTGTGACCTTTCCTTTCTTCTCATCTGTTATAGCGATACATGTGGATCCAGACATGAGCGCATGTCTGCAGAGCGAGTTTTCTCCACCGCATCTATCATGGTTCAGCTGTGATCGACGCGTCTGTTTATCAGTGTCACTTAACGTGAACAGCGCCAGCGCGTTAGAGCCAATCGCAGCCCTTTCTGTTGAGCGAGTGACCAATCATAGGCGTTTAACAACTCGCTCGACAATGCTCAAAAAGCAAGCAGGAATATTTTTGCTTTCGTTTATGTGCTTTAAATGCTCATGTTGTTCTGTGCATGTGTTTGAGTTTTTACATTCAAAAAGAGTTTTTTAAGCAGGTCAGATTAAAGGTACAGTTCATATATCTAAATAAAAGGACACAATTGTATTACAAATACAAATAAAATGTATTTAAAAATGATATATTTTAGCACAATGATTCTTGTGCTGTAACCAAACAGTGAGACCAGTCTAGGTTCACACCTCTAGTGAATGTAACATTCAAACATCATGCAATATCATAAATGCTTGTTTATTATTATTATTATTACATTAATTTTTTTATTTATTTATTCTTTACCAAGTTAGCATGCATACAGAGTAACAACAAGAGTGGGAGAAGTATTGACAGGTAGCATTGTTGCATTTATATTAGGGCTGCATAATACAATGAGATGAGCTATATTCAATACAGTCGATGAGTATTGCAATAGTGACACTTCTTAGAATATAACACTCCTGCAATATAACATTTTCTTAGAGAAGTGCTATTTTTAGCTTTAGCATAAAAAAATATTTTATTTATAGAATGATTATGCTTAAATAAACATTTTTTTCCTGATCTAATTAAATCTAATTCAGGTTAAACAAAAACTAGGTCAAGGTGCCTCCAACCACTTTTAGTGACCATCTTTACGCCGATAAAATCAGTGTATATGAAGCACGATACACATTCTTCATCATCATGATGATGGCCTGCACCGGTTTATTTAGCCTATCTTGACAGATTCTACCCCCAAAACAGTTCCACAGAATATGCAGGCGACAGGAAAATTGCTTTGATGCTTACAGCTGTATCACAGTTGTTTGTATAAATACTGTGTGCCCAGACATAACCAGTCAAGGTAGGGATGAGATCCTGTCAAACATGCTGACCTATTCCCTGTCTTTTCCATGCTATCTCTGTCGTGCATGGCTGTGTAAATACCATCTGTCAACAGAGCTTCTGTGTGCTCGTGCTGCTGAACGCATTCTTCTCAGACTCATGCAATTCTCACAGTCAAATTTAGCACTTTTCCTAAGGCATTGTCTAGTATGATCCACGTTCCAAGCCTCTGGAAGTGACTGGGAGATGTTTGTGTCTGGGTGTTCGTGCTAATGATTGGGTAGCCGAGAAATGCACATTTGCTGGGACGTTGTCATTTTTGTTTGTCCCTAAGTTTGGTGGACACCACACAACTTTGCTTGGAAACGGTCATTCCACAGCTCTTGGGAAAGAGTTGAAAGTACTTTCTGTGTTGATAAAATGATGATGTTTAAGTTTTAGTCTTCGTCTCCATGAAAATACCTAGTGTACTTGGATGAAACTTTGTTTATAGGCTGTGCTCTGCTGGCTTTTTGCCCAGTCAGTTTGAAGTTTTTTCTCAACAAAGACGTCAAACAATGGTGGCTGTAAAGGGCAAGGTCTAGATTTCCACATGGTTCATCACTGGTATTGGAGCAGAATGTTTATTCGCTTTTTAAAGGTCAGATTGAGCTATATTAGGAATTTCATTAAATATTAAAATGGTCAAGTTAATGCAGATCTTAAGATAGCTTTAAAGGGATTGCTCGACCAAAAGCAAATTATTTCTGTTGATTTTACTCACCGTCAAGTAGATGCAGCAGACTTTTTTTCTTAAGTAGAACTTAAAAGATTATTTTAGCTGAATCTATGGTCTATGAAGATTCAGAAAATGTAAGTAATGACTGCCAGCAATTAAAGAGCATAAAAAATTAAAATGAAATTTGTATTCAAGGTACTTGACGATAACATTCAAGGTCTTCTGTGAAATGAAACTGCAACCCTTACATCATATTTTTGGCATTATTAAAAAATCCACATGACCTTCTGGAGCACAAGCTTTGTCACATAATGATATGTCTGCTGGACACTAGCTTTATGTGAGCTGTAGAACTGCTTTTACAAATGGTTTAGACGTGATATGGGCTAATAACTAATACAAATTGTTTACAAGTAATAGAAGTATGTAGAATAAGCACATGTCCTCTCACTCTATTATAATCAAAACAGGGCACTCTCATGTATGTTTATGCCTGCACAACATGTTATTATATGATCAGAACTATTGCATTAACACATGATTTAGGAAAATATGGCTATGTATGATCATTATTATGGTGATGCTTAAATTGACCCTAACTGGATTTATTGCTAACAGAAAATCACACAATGTAAAAAAAAAGCATAAAAACATAGCATTAACGCTTTCTACATCACAAAACTTAAAGATTATATTTTTTTAGAATTTGTTTTTTGGCCAAATGGTTATAGAAACTGTGAGATAATAAAATGCATCAGACCATGTTTTCAACAGTGTTTTGGGTAAAAATAGATCTGTATGCACATTCCACAACGTATCCAAGCTGTCAGCATTTTGTAGGAATATTCATGAAACCAAACGTGAGAAAAGTATAGCAAAATAGGTCAACCAGTATTTCCAGCCACCTAAAAAAAACAAAAAAAAAACAAATCAGGCCATTTTGACCTTAAACAAATAAAGAGATTAAGTAAATGATGGCAGAAATTTGAAAACTGTTGCTTAGAAGATAATTTATACTTTACAATTTTAGGTGATGTTAGTAATGTGTACAAACACAGATATATTGTTTGTTGGTCAGTGTTTTTCCACAAAGCGGATCAGTACAGTTTGGTATGGGTCACCCTGATCTGTCATTTTCGTTTTTGAAGAAACCCATATGGGCAAACAAGAAAATTGCAATCTTGAAGGTACAATTTTTACATTTAGCAGTTTATTCAGCGATAATAAAAAAATTATGTTGTACCTGGAAGCAAGAGTTTTCCAAAAGTGTTTTATTTATTATATTTATTTTATATTTCTCATTATTAATCAAACATATGCTCTGAAGTTCTAAATAAAGTGAGAAATATGAACAGATATGAATAAGTACATTTCTGAGTATATACTTTAAACTGTAGAAAAGAAACAGCCCTTTAGATATAGCCAATATGTGAACTATTAATTGATTGAATTTACAGAAATGGTACTATATTTTGATTTGTATCATTATCAGGAAATAAGATGTTTTATTGTGTGATATGATTTTTTTGTCATATTGTTGTCCAGCCCTAAATGAATCTAGCTCCACCCTATTGGTAATAAGTTGGAATAGTACAGTTCGCTGTTTTGGTGCCTAAATATGTACCGTGCTGTACGATATTGGAAACACGTTATATTTTCTGCAATATGTATTTGGATTCAATATAATTTCACATTGACGATGACTGGAGTAGCTTTATTTGGAAAAAATGCATAATTTTACTTTAATTGGGACAATTTTGTAGGGGAGTGCGTGCGTAAATTTATATAAAAATACACAAAAACTTAAATATGCTGTGCGGGTGTCACGGTGGTGCAGTGGGTAGCACGATTGTCTCACAGCAAGAACCTCGGCTGGGTCAGTTGGTGTTTCTGTGTGGAGTTTGCATATTCTCTCCGTGTTCGCGTAGGTTTCCTCCGCATGCTCCGGCTTCCCCCACAGTCCAAAGACATGTGGTATAGCTCAATTGGGTAGATTTAATTGTCTGTAGTGTATGTGTGAATGAGTGTGTATGGATGTTTCCCAGTTATGGGTTTCGGCTGGAAGGGATTCTGCTGCGTAAAACATGTGCTGGATAAGTTGTCGGTTCATTCTGCTGTGGTGATCCCAGATTAATAAAGGAAATAAGCCGAAAAGAAAACGAATGAGTGAATGAATGAATGCTGTGCTTCGTGGTTTTCTGTGGAGTTTTAAAAGCATTAAAGTTCAGAAATGCAATAATCTAATGTAAAATAACACAGTTTTCCCAGAGATGGATTGTGGCTGGAAGAGCATCCGCTGTGTAAAACATGTGATGGATAAGTTGGCAGTTCATTCCGCTGTGGCGACCCCAGATTAATAAAGGGACTAAGCCGAGAAAAAAAAAGAAAGAATGAATGAAAATAACACTGTATAGTCTTCATTTTATAAATAAACTATAAATCTTTGTAAAGTTGCAAAATTCACTAGAAATCTTGGTCACACGCCTTTAAAAAGCAAAAAATATTAAATCTTTCCATCTATTAGAACCTATTAGGTCCTGTTATATTAATCCCAACATAATATTGCAGATCCTGTGATGTGACTATTGCAGATTTGCACATTGCTGAAACGATAGATTCTGCAGCCCTACTGTGTTCTACCAAACCATATAGCCCATATGCATTTCTTCCAACGTATCACAAGCAGCGTTTCCATCCAATAAATCAAAGTGAACAAAATCGTCACTTCCTGATTAACTAGTACCAAATATCAACAGTAAAAATTCAATTTGCTACGGTAGGATAAGCTGCGTAAATATTTTCTTCGGTTAATAAATGACTTGCACCTCAGAAGGCAATCCTGACACGCAGTGAACGTGCGGTGGCATTTGAAGGCATGAACGCAGAGCACAGATGCTCTTGATTTTGGAGGTAATTAATAATATAATAGCACTAATACTGAGATGGTTAAGGCATTTTAGAATGACCAGAACAACATTTCAGATGCTTTACAATGTGATCAGCCTGCAGGTTTTTCCATTCACACATTTTTTTGCCATCACATGATCTCTTATAACAAAATCACATGATCTTCTTTAATGCGCATACTGGAATTTGTTTGGTAAAAGTGTTTCCATTGCAGTTTATGCGCATCTTTTCTCATCGAATAAAAAGTTTATCCTACTCAGTTATGCGCATGTTTTTTATGTGCATTTTCAAAATGCATGCGCATATACAAAATGCACATAAAAATAAGTGGATTGAAACGTAGCTACAGATAACCTAAGTTTTACAGTTACTGAGCTTGTTGTTTTTGTCGTCTCTGCAGTTGAGGTGGTGGTGGAGTATGAGTATGAAGCCCTCCACGAAGATGAGTTGACCCTCAGGCTTGGAGACATCATCAAAAACGTACGACGCATCGAAGAGGAGGGATGGATGGAAGGAGACCTCAACGGGAAACGAGGCCTTTTCCCAGACAACTTTGTAAAGGTAATTTCAAGAAAGCCCTTTTTTGACTGTAAATGGAGTGATGCAAGTAAATAATGGTGGTTAAATTATAGGAGTTAATAGAAAGGTGTTAAGGTGTGACTTTTAAAATGAGTTTGAAGTCTGAACGTGTCATTACAGTGTCATCTTCAATTTGTGTACTTCTGAATTAGTTGTTACTGAGGCTGTGTGAGGAAACCCACATTAAAGTCTGTTGTGATGGCAAATCTAGTCAAAGGCAGGAAATGATTGCTTTCGTTTCCTTGCGGAGATCCTTTAGTAGGGTGTGAGGTAATCTTCCACTCCCTTCACTGAACTTTGTTCCCGGAAAGATTTGATAGTCGGTGCTTCGGGACAGGAACATGGAAAGCGAGCAGGTAAAGAGCTCTTTTTAGTTTCTGTCTGTTAGTTTGTATATGAATATGATCTTGTTGTTGTTTTGTCTAGAAGGCATGTTACTGGTGTTGTTTTGTCTTAAGGTGGTTTTCTATTGGTTTAGTTTGTCATAACATGGCACTTGATTTGATTGCTTGTTCCGCTGAATCACCAGAGAGATCACAGATAGTGCAGGCACTTAAAGGCCACATAAAAGGAAAGGTTAAGAGAATTTTTAAGGTGATTTTTTAAGCGAATAAGTATTTAATTATATTAGGTTTTAAACAGTCATTACAATTTGTTTGAAATATATTGAAAGTCTTGAATGAATTTGAGCATTCATGAATTGTGTGTGAGTGACTGAGTGTGTGAGTGACTGAGTGTGTGAGTGACTG
>CAIGQZ010034990.1:19878951-19893380 GCA_903798205.1 Danio tinwini | reverse complement strand
ATACATACATACATACATACATACATACATACATACATACATACATACATACATACATACATACATACATACATACATACATACATACATACATACATACATACATACATACATACATACATACATACATACATATATACATATATATATATATATATACAGTCAGTTAGTTAGTCAGTCAGTCAGTCAGTCAGTCACGTGGCTCTTTAAAAAATGCATTTGCCAAAAAAACCCAGAAATGGCTCTTTGCTGAAAAAAAGTTCCCGACCCCTGCTTTAGGGTTTCAGGCTTTCACCTTAAACACTTGGGGTTTGCAAGTTGGAATGGAATGAGGATTTCGGTCTTGCACCGTGAATCACTCAAACAGGAAGATGTTTAAACACTAAAACAGTCTTGAAAACACTGGAGAACTTGGAGAACACTGAAAAGCCAAAGACACAACCTGTTCAACGCCACTATAACAAACCCACTAGATATTTTCTATGATGCAAGGCTTTTAGTACACTTTGGAACATGTTATATTCTCAGAACATGTCACTATGGTAACAAGACTATGGTAACACTAAGAAATGTTTTCTTTTAAAGACGAATGACTGAGTATAAATGTGCAAATGACATAAGATTAATAAAATACTTGCTGAATAATTGATCTAATGGACAAAAGCGGTCTTAAATGGATAACCAATTAGAAATTGATATAACTGTAGACAATGAAGCAGAGCAAATGAAACGCCAGAGGTTTTTGTGAAACTCAAACCACAAAACTTACATATATTGACTGAAATAATAAATGAATTAGAAGTATTCAGCTTTAGTGTGATCCATCCAGCAAGACGTACTGCAAATATACATACCATTCCTATAAGAAATAAACACTATTGTCAATAGTCTTTTTGAACACTAAATCACAAAGTCATGTTTGGAGTGCAACATCAACTTGCAGAAAAACAAAAATAAATGTAAAGGATTGTCTTTGAACAGAAAATATATTTTTAATATAAAAATATCAACAAATTAATTCAGAATCAAGCCATAAAGTGCAGAACAAATGTGTGCAAAAGTGTAGGCAACATGCATTCAAAATGTGAATCAATAATAGTTTAGTTGATGACACTGAGTGATTAATAAATTAAATACAAAATAACTATACATTACAGAAGTATAGCCAGAATGTTTTATGTTTAACTGCTAAAAGTGCTAAACATCCTTTTTATTGTTAAACGTCTATTTTTTTAAATGAAAATAAGTTAACAAAAACTCTTGTTGTCTTGACTGTTTGCCATTTACATTTTTTACAGTGCAGCTAAACAGTTTTCTAATTGCCTGAAAAACCACCTCTTGCCTGTCTGAAGTGTGTGTGTGTGAGTGGGAGTTTTTGCCAAATAGACATTTCCTTTGGACGTGTTTTCAATTCATAATTTCAGTTTGTGCAACTTTAGGGTAATGCAAACAGATCTATAACAGAATACCCACAGTAAAAGTTTTTAGTCTTGATGGTAAAAGGGAACTAAGAGTTCATTATAAGCTTGGGTCAGATAGAAAAAAAAATATTTGAAGATGTAATGAGATTTGTCATGGACTTGTTAGGGGTTTCTATGGAAGCTTGTTTCTGCCTTGGAAAGTGTATTTTTTCTTAGCTACTTGTATTTTAAATAATGTATCAAATCAAGCCAAATATTTTATATACAGTATAATAACAACTATTTACATAAAATAAAAAAAAACAAAAAAAAACTAATTGTCATGTAACTAAATTTCTGCACAACACGGTCTGGGTGCAAGGTCCCAGATCAACAGTTAACTATACATAAATGCAGTGGACTTTTATTAAAGGGACCTTATTGTTAGAATAATAATAATGCTTATTAATAGTATAAACAGTGTTGTTAAACACTAATTGTGTTTTGCTGGGATGGATTGTTACTGGTTTTGATCTTCATCTCTAAAGTCTCTGTTGTAGTCTGACACTCTCTGAGCCTCTCTTTCTGAGAGCCACTTCTTGACTATCTGACCACTAAAACGGTCCAGTTCAGGGCTCTCCATTAAAATGAATTGATTGAGTGAGTCCACTGATTCACATATTTTCTAAAATCTAAAACAAATTTAACAGAAATGTTGTGTTTATGCTTATTTGATAATTTATTTTTGTATGTAATGTGATGTAAATTTATATAGCGCATTTATCATGTATGGCCAAACACCTAAAGCGCTTCACAATTTTGAGGGGGAGGGATCTCTCCACACCACCACCAGTGTGCAGCATCCACTTGGATGATGCGACGGCAGCTACAGGACAACGATGCCAGTCTGCTCACCACTCACTAGCTATTGGTGGCGTGGAGAGACATAAGCTGCATCCCAAATGGCACACTATACACTATGCACTTATGCACTATATACTTATGCACTTACACACTTAACAGCAGAGTAAATGTATGTAGTGTCGTCCATAATGGAACACTAATGGTTATCTATTAAGTGGAAATTCAAACCGTTTCCCTGATGACGTTTGACGGTTGCCAAATCAGTGAAATACATGACCAAAATACCAAATAATACCTGTCATGAGTATAATCGCATTCACAATCGGGAGGTGCTATAATCAGTCTGGTAAGAGAATTTTGCTTTCACAATCCAAAATAAAGTTGTCCAACATGTGCGCCGATAGCTCGGCCCCTTCCGCTACGTAAGCAAAGCTGCTGTCGTGAAAATGTGTGTGAAATGTCCATCATTACACTTAATTTCACCGGTTGAATGAGTGCATCATCCGGGTAATTAAAGTGCACTTATTATTTTTAGAGTTTTCAGTGTGAACGCACTACTTGCATTATTTTTACTACAAAATGGCATAGAATAGTGCATAAGTATGGGATTTGGGACGCACCTAGTGATTAAGCAAATTCGATGGATGGGCATGATTGGAAGGCCAGGATGTTTGAGGGCCATGGAAAGAATTTGGCCAGGACACTGGCGTTACACTCCTACTCTTTAAAAGGAGCGCTATGGGATTTTTAATGACCACAGGGTCTCGGTTTATTTCATTTGAAACACAACTAGCACAGTTTTCATGTCAGTTTTTATCTCACAAACCGACTAGCAGCCTTCACTCGCGTTCTATAAGCCAGCATTTTGATGGTAGCAATTTAATTACATTTTTAAAAAATCAACATGATTTTGATGCTCCGGTATGAGTTACATTCTTTAATTGGTCATTAACAACCACTACCACTTAAAAAACAAATATATTTTTCATGGTATATACAGGAATCATGGAGTTTAATTCAATTCCTCTCAAGACATTTTAAGGCCTCATTGCTACTTCAGGTTTTAACATTTATTAAATTCTAGGGGTGTGATGAGACACGTATGCCACTAGATACAAGACTGTGTTCACAAGAACAAGATGAGACAAGATTTTCAAGTAATCCTCAGTGATAAAATATGTATTGAAAATTAGTCTCTTTTTTTATCACAAAATGTTTGTGCATTTTGAAATCAACTTGTACTTATGAAATAAAACTTCTATTTAATAAATTGTATGCAGTAATAAACATGTAAACCCTGCAAAATGTTTTCCCAGAATTTCAACTGAACAAAAATCTATAAATAGTATGTTAAAATAAAAAATAACACATATTTTCTTTTAAGTGCAATCAATAACCGCAATAATTAACTATTATCAACTCAACTCATTTTATTTCTAGAGCACTTTCAACACACCACAATAGGTACCAAAGTGCTGTACATAAAAATAGATAAAACACATAAAAGGAGCCAAAGTACATAAAATCACAACACCTGATTAAAAGCTAAAGAATATAAGTGTGTTTTCAGTGACCTCTGAAAAGACTCAAAAGTTGGAGCTGTTCTTAGGGAGAGTGGAAGATCGTTCCAGAGTCTTGGAGCTGCTACTGAAAAGTAAAGTAAAAGCTCAAAGTAAAGCTCTCTTAAATTTAAAAAAACATCTTTACATCTTTCTTCAAATATAAAAGATGATCGTATTCTGATACTTATTATTATGTATTCTTGATTCTTCAAGCATAAAAAAAATGATAGTATTCTGATACACAGAAAGTGTAACGCATACCACATAGCTAGCAATGTATGCGCTGCATAATTGCAAGTGTAATTGCCTAAATTAGGTCTAGTTTCCATTAAACATTCATTCATTCATTTTCTTTTTGGCATAGTCCATTTATTTATCAGGGGTCGCCACAGCAAAATGAACTGCCATCTTATCCAGCATATGTTTTACACAGCGGATGCCTTTCCAGCCGCAACCTATCACTAGGAAACACCTATACACTCTTGCATTCACACACATACACTATGGCCAATTTAGCTTATTCAGTTCACCTGTACTGCATGTCTTTGCACTGTGGGGGAAACCAGAGCACCCGGAGAAAACCCACGCAACAGGGATGACATGCGCACAGAAATGGCAACTGACCCAGCCGCGGCTCGAACCAGCGGCCTTCTTGCTGTGAGGCGAACGTGCAACCCACTGCGTCACTGTGATGCCCCCATTAAAACTATTTATATATATTTTTACTTTTATTATATTGAAAAAAAAATATCCCCATTTCAAAATGTTCTAACATTATAATGTATAACAACCTGAAGAAAAAACAAGGACATTACGCTAGGGTGTACTCACACAAGGCACTGTTGCTCAGAACCTTGCCCGAATTCGTTTCAAACTAATTACAAAACCAGAAAACAATTGTTTTTAAGTGTAGTTGGTTCGATTGTGTAGGGGAAGAGATTACAAGCTTTGTAAATGCATTTCTTGTGTGTGAAGCAAGTATTCGCTGACATTCCAGTTCGTTTGCTGACCCCAGAGGATTAATAGCAACTGCAGAAAAACGTACGTCTGTTTCTTATAGAGAATCGTGAGTCCCTTATAGAGAATCGTGAGTCTATACCAAATGAAGATTGGCTTCTGTAGGTGGTGCTTCATTTGCCATATTGACCGTTAAACTTTTTCCCATTCAAAACTATATGAGTGACATGTCCATTGTATTCTATAGTCTTTGATATTACATATCCAGCCTGATCTGACGAGGAAACGTAACTATTTTACATTTTTTTAGTTGGGTGGCTAATTCATACAAATTCAGTTTTATAAAAATGTACGATTTTAAAAAGGAGTTGTGGCACCCAAACCCTCCCCCAAACCCAACCGTCATTGGAGTAATCACCAAATCGTACTAAATTGTACGAATGAGATTGTACAAATTCATACGAATTAGCCACTAAATCAAAATGTTACAAATTGCCATGAGATTGTGTTGAACATGTCATGTGCTGTATAGTAAAGGTGTAAAAAAATATATTTTTTCTTTAATGCAAACAGTCAGATAGGAACTGTACCTTTTAAAATGCATGACATGAGCAGTTATAGCAAATAAACAAATGTAAATATCCCACTCGCTTTGAGCCTTGTGGAGTGAGTTTTTACTACCCTATGATTGGTCACGTGCTCAACAGAAAGGGCTAGCTTTGTTTACCAATGATTAACACTCACTACGTTTACATGGACATTAGTAATCAAATTATTTGCTTTAATTAAGAGAATAATAAGACTAAGGTGTTTACATGAGTTGCTTTTTGAGTCTTATGATTACGTTTGACATGTTATAGCACATAATTCGATTAACGTCATTGCGTCACCGCGCTATCCGCATTTCCTCCGGAGTTTCATGTAATTTCGTGTGTTTCATTTTTAATTTGTCAACTTTAACTGCGGTTTGGCACTTTCACTTTCATTCACAAACATTTCATGCAAGCCCACCATCACAAACAAGATATTTGATGCAACTATGAACTGCTGGAAGAGTTGTTTTAATGGAAGTTCATACCGCATGCTGAATGGAAGAAAAAAAACCTCCGCTTTTCACAATGCAGGTGTCTGTGGTCTGCACTGACTCTGTAGGTGCAAAGAGTGTCAATCAGCCGTGCGTGCGTGCGTGTGCGTGTGTGTGTGTGTGTGTGTGTGTGTGTGTGTGTGTGTGTGTGTGTGTCTGGGTGTGTGTGTGGATTACCCTGTCGCAAAAAGTGTCTTAAAATCATACATGACGGTAACAGTTCGAATAAGGTGTTTAAATGTCTGTACTGCACTTTAATAATGCGACTAAAATCGGCATACTCCACATGTCTTAATTTGATTTCTCTTTAGTTCTAAGACCTTAAATTAATCAAAAATCGCTGTTTACATGGTACACTCTTAATCAGAGTCTTGTCTTAATCGCATTAGAATCGAATTATTGGTGTCCATGTAAACGTAGTCACTGATAAACGGCAGCGGCGATTACAGCTGATCCATGATAGACGCGGAGGAGAAAACTCGCTCTGCAGACACGCGCTCGTGTCTGGCCCCACAGGTTTAGCTGTAACAGCTGAGAGGAGAGGAAAAGTTACCTTACGCCAACAGGTCAAATGTCCACAGTGAGTGAGAGACAGAGAGTGTTTATGTTAGAGAGTGGTGTTTACTTTTTATTTTCTCGAGCAGTGAAAAAAGGGCTTCTGCTGTAACTTCAGTGTCAGTGAAAGATTATAAAGCAAACACAAACGCAGTGAATTGTCCAGAGCTTCTGCATTAAGTAGTTGGAGCGTTTTAATTAGTCACGCTTGCCTCCCTCACCATTGTAAGCTACCACAATATAGCGCATATGAGATAAATGACATCAGTACGTGATAACCGGTTATGACCTATTACTAGACCGATACCGAATTGTTTGCATCATCGCAGTGCACCGAAGAAATTATATTTTTTTTTTTACACCCCTACTGTATAGATACATGTGTCACAAATCCCATTGAAAAAAAACAAGATATGAGTGAAACAATGTTTGTTGTAGTACTTTTTTTATAATCATTGTAAAATTCTTTATAAGAATATCAGGAGCTTTTAAAGGTTGAGAATCTGACCTCAATTTAGTTATTGTGGAGTGGGGAGGAAGAAAAAGGAATTTCTTTGTCAGCATCTCAGACAGGAAGTGTGGAGCGGATGCAGCCTGTGGCATTAAGCATTCTCCAGGAAACACTGCACTGCTTCACATGCCTCTCTCCCTGTACCTATCTAAAAAAGGGGAAAAAGGGCAGGATTATGGCAATACTGTAGCAATTTAAAATGCTACTCAATGGTTGTCAATTTACTAAATGGCTTATAGCATAATAAATGGATTATAGCATATTAAAACACAGGAATTAATCAGAAAACAACAGGGTATTCCACTCAAAATATGTTATTAGTTAGTACAATGTATTTCCATGGTTTATGGGTATGTATGTCCATGTTGTTATGTATTTCCATTTTTTAGTTGAGTTTATAGTTGATAAAATGCAGATGCTGTTAAAAAATAGTACTTTTAAAATAGTTAAAAGTAATTTTAATAATCTCATTCATTGTAATTATGCATGCTGTATTAAGTCATCAAATGGAATTACAATGATACTAAATAGTTCCACTTGTTTGAAGCGGTTTACAGGAAATGATTGATAATTTGTAATTTGTTTGAGTTTAATTTTAAAAGCGTTGTCACTTTATTGCTGAAATGAGCTGTAAAACACTGATTGTGCCAGCTCAGCAATCTTTATGGTCATTAATAGTATACAAGTGTTATACTTAAGGCCACCAATTACCCGTACATCCATAATTGTTTATTTAGTCTTTGAGAAAGAGAAGCACAGAGCAAGTTTCAATGGGATGGGTTAAAGACATACAGTATTAATTTGGGTGTCTGTAGTCGCTTGAGATCTTATCACTCTCTTGTTTCTGTTTTCACTCTCTCTCTCTCTCTCTCTCTCTCTCTCTCTCTCTCTCTCTCTCTCTCTCTCTCTCTCTCACTCACTCCACTTTTTTCTGAATGTGTCTGTGAGGGAGGCTGTGGCGTTAGTGAATCTACATGCCTTTGGAAACAGTGAATGTAGGTGTTAACTGGGGGTTTGAAGTTTGGGAGTGTGAAGTTCTGCATAATGTGGGTGTGAATTATGTTGAAGTAGCATTGTACTGATGCATTGTAAAATGAATACTTACAGAGGCCGCTTGGTGTTTAGATGCTCAATTCTCTCAGACATATCCATTTGAGTTACAATTACCTTCAATATTCTGATAATTTTTTATTGTATTATTGTGGAAACATTTATTTTCATATTTATATACATATGTAACTGTACATATTTAACTGTATATTTTATATTCAGTAAAATGAGGTAGGTAGGTAGGTAGGTGGATAGTAGGTAGTCCCCATGGTACAATATCATGAAGATACTAGGCATGGGCCGGTATAAAATTCTGACAGTATGATAACCTTGGATAAGAATATCATGGTATCACAGTATTATGATTACTGCTTTAAAATATGTTATTTTTAAATGTCTGGGTAAAAAACTAAAACTTTTTTACCTTTTGAACACAATATATTTTATTTTGAGAAACATTTAAAATATTTTGGAAGAGTAAACAGGCTAAATAAATCATTGACTTCTGCTGTCTTCATTTGTTTCAAAAACAGATTTCTTTACCATTTAAAATGGTATCTTTAGATATCTTTTCTGCTGAAGATACTGCTGTCCTAAAAAACAAAACACATACCTTAGGAACGGGCGATGCAGTGGCGCAGTAGGTAGTGCTGTCGCCTCACAGCAAGAAGGTCGCTGGTTCGAGCCTCGGCTGGGTCAGTTGGCGTTTCTGTGTGGAGTTTGCATGTTCTCCCTGTGTTCGCGTGGGTTTCCTCCGGGTGCTCCGGTTTCCCCCACAGTCCAAAGACATGCGGTACAGGTGGGCTAGGCTAAATTGTCTGTAGTGAATGAGTGTGTGTGGATGTTTCCCAGCAATGGGTTGCGGCTGTAAGGGCATCTGCTGCATAAAATCGTGCTGGATAAGTTGGCGGTTCATTCCACTGTGGCGACCCCGGATTAATAAAGGGACTAAGCCGAAAAGAAAATGAATGAATGAATGAATGAATACCTTAGGAACGGTATAGCAGTATATCTTATGCGGAAAACAGTTATCGTCCCATGCCTAGGAGATACATAATCAATATTAACAATACAATATTATTGAGATAGATATTAGGGATGTAAGCAACACAATGTCACGGTAATTCATAACTTTTTGATTTAGTGGCTAATTCGTATGATCTCATTTATCCAATTTAGTACATCGTCCAATTTAGTCATCCCCCAATGGCATTTGGGTTTAGAGGTTGGGTTGGGTGCCACACCTCCTTTTTAAAATCATACATTTGCGTATGACTGAACTCGTATAAATTAGCCACTTAACTGACAAAACGTCCAATAGTTACATGAGGACGTGAGATCGGGCTGATGTGATGGTACATGTGTTCGTTCCGAATCGTCACGGCACAAGGCTCATGGTTTGTTCACGCACGGTCATGCCGAATACAGTCAGTCTAGATGCGCAGTCACTGTTAGACAGAAAAGACCACAGCAGTGCAACAACTGAGGAGCCATTCACAAAGAATCCAAACAATGGAAATATAATACTGTTTCATTTTGTGAGGATGCAAGTCAGTCTTCGAGTGCCTTCTCTACAAAAATAATATTTGAGCAATTGTTGTTTGCTGTACCTGCTATTATGGATAGACACAATGCTGAATTTTTATTAAAAGAGATTTCAGTGTCGGCGCCATTGGTGTAGTGGTTTGTGCGTCAACACATGCACTCCGGTGCTCACGACGACCCGAGTTCGATTCTGCCTCATGGTCCTATGCCGATCCTTTCCCTCTCTCTGCTCCACATGCTTTCCTGTCAATTCTCTCTACTGTCCTATCAAAAATAAAGGTGAAAAACCCTGAAAAAATAATTATAAAAAAAGAGATTTCAGTTTTGAAGCTTTTCTAGATCGTAAATTTTCTTGATTAGTACGTTTTTCTGTTGTTTTAGGAGAGGTTTGAGCTTAATCTTTGAGTTTAACACACAGTTTCCTAATTATAAAGGTTTATTTTTTATTATTGTTTTTTTGCACTTTTGCATCTCATGAAGCTGTTCAGTTTTGTAGCTTGAACTTTGTTTATATAAATATATATGTATACATTTGCATAAACATAAACATACATGCATACACAATTTAGTATTTTAAATGATCTTCTTGCAGACGGATGAAGTATAAATATAAAACATATGTAATAAATTTGTATTTTGGGGTTGCAATGTGATCCTTAAATGTACTGCTTAGAAAAGAGTGCATCAAATAATTTTTTCCCAAATATGCTTGTAATAAGATTTGCAAAGCTGTGTACACTTTCATTGTTTTGATGCATGAAAACAACTTTACATCTTTCACACACATAATATCAACAGACATTTACATTAAGTCATTTAGCAGATGCTTTTGTCCAAAGCGACTTACAAAGGATGCGTTTCGCGATTCAACAAGAAGAGAGAGTACACACAAGAAGTGCTAATTATACCAAGAAACTGTTTGTGCTCGCAGAATTAGGTGCTAGAGATTGGAGAGGGAGTGTTTCTTTAAGATACAATAGTGCTTCTTTAGGTGGTTTGTCAAGCCGTGTGTTTTGTATTACCTGTGTAAGACATAATATTTTGAGGTTGTCATGTGATGTTGTGGGGGAGAGAAGAGGGATCCTGGTTTTATTTGCCGTGGTTCAGGTGATTCCATAAGCGATGGGTTTTTAGTTGTTTGAATGATGCTAGTGAATCAGCTGTCTGTGTGGGAATGAGAAAATCAAATAATATTGTATGTGACTTTATCTTTTTTTTTATAATCAAGGAGGTGAGAAAAGATGAGCCGAAGTCCAAAGAAGAGTCAAAGGAGCCTAAAGAAGCGAAAGAGGTGAAAGAGGAGACTACGATACAGCGGCGAGCATCAGGGAATGTAGCAAGCCTGGTGCAGAGGATCAGTACATACGGCATCCCTGCTGGAGGACTCGGCTTACAGCCCCATTCTCAACCTCGTGCCTCAAAAAAGAGTGAGTTTCTTTTTCATTTCAATTTTACTGCTTTAGCCTCTTTATCTTGAAGAGATTTTGTTCAGAATGACACGCATACATTTTCTTTACTACCTGAAAGATATCATACATTTAGGAATACAATAGGAATGTCAGTTTCCACAAGGTAAATGAATATTATGCACTTAAGCTGTATGTGCCTCAAAACTAACCAGCCATGGATAGGGGGTATTGATAAATTCTTTTTGACATTTAATCGATCGCTGATAAGTTATTAGCATCCCTACTTTATAATAGCGCTAGAATCTTAAACGGGAGATTAAAAATTAGAATTGTCTCAACCTGTGAAAAATATTTGCATGTTTTGAGTGTGCCGACCTCAAATTGACTGGCTTGTGTTTGGATAAAGGCCATATGGTCAATCAAACCAGATGGTCTGATTCAGTGAGGTGGATACTAGCTTCATGATTAGAATCTTTAATATAAATAGCTTTTTATATAGCTAAATTAATCCTTAATTTGTTTATTACATTTTTATATCCTTTACCTTAGTATAGGATATAAAAAAATATTGGTACCGTTTTATATTAAGTTGTCTTTACTATGTACCTATATTAAAATTAATGATTTGGTACAGTGAACTTATTTTGTACATGTTTTTATATTTGTACTTGTATTTAAAAAAATACCTGCAAATAATATAATTACACTGTTAACCCTTCCTTTACACCTTAACCTACACACATCACCAAACCTGTCCCTAACCTTACCCGTATCCCACTTCAGTAGCACCATAAGTATTTTGCAATACAATATGAACGATATGTGAACTACTATGTACTTAAAAATGTACAAAAGCATCCTATTATAAAATGTGACCAAATGTTTTCATTATTATCCGTTTGCTGTAGTCCCACAAGGATTTTGCATGAACAGAAGTCCACGATTTTTTTAGCCCATTGAGTCTATTTATTTACTTTATAAATAAGTGTTAATATATATTTATTTAGTTATTATACTAATTTCATTAATATTATTGAATAATATGATAATTTTTATATGTTAATTTCTTTTTTTGTAGTTATAATAAATGAGAGACTTGCTTTGCGTACCAAAAAATCCACTGATTTTTTTTTTTAATTTTCGTTAACAAAATTTTGCACAGATGTAGCAAAAAAAGTAGATTCTGCAGATTCTGTCTGGCACTGCATCAGTTAATTAGGTTTTGGCACAGAAAGAGAGTCATCTTTGTCCAGTAGTGGGCAGCAGTAGCCCACACATGTAGTGTGTTTTCATTTCCTCTGTCTCAGTCTGAGTGAACGGCTGTCTGAGCTTTTCAGGGAAGTCCAGTTGATCCTCACCAGCTGCACAGGAACTTTGTCAAGGAACACAGTGATTGTGATGCTGTGCTGCATTCAGGGTTTCTGTTCAACATCTAAAACAATGAGATGTGGAATGTAGTGTTATTGCCTCTTTACTCTTTATATCAGTTTATCATATTTTAGCCTTTGGAAAATTTGAGTCTAGCTTTTTTTTCGGAGCTAACTATGGAGAGCGCACTAATAAACAAGTGGTAAAATGAAATATTAAATGCAATTAGATGGTAATAGCATAACACAGATGTGGCGAGGGGGCGTGGCTGAGAGCCGTGGGAACGAAACGAGGCCCGCCACAGATGAGAAGCACCTGTGGCGCACACCTGCCTCGAGTCCCACGGAAGGAGCTTTGGACTATAAGAGGAGGAAAGATGGCAGAGGAGGACGAGAGACCAGGCCCGGACATATTGTTTTACTTTTGCTTTCAGTTTGATGGCAGTCTCCGCGAGGAGCTGCCGTCCGTTTTTTTTTTGGTTTAGATGGCAGTCTCCGTTAGGAGCTGCCGCCTCTTTTATTAATAAGTATCTTAAAACTTCGTCGGTTCTCCGCCTCCTTCTTCCCGGCGGCCAGGTGGCTGTAAACTTCATTACAGTGGTGCCGAAACCCGGGAGAAGGAGGGACATGTTGTCCAGTTGCCCTTGCCACTGAGAGGGAGGGCAAGTGTTCGGGAGTTAACCCGAGTGGGGGAGAAACCCGTTCGTCTGCCAGAGTGCCGAGGTGGCCTGAGGCAGGCGAGGAAGGATCTGCCTGCCGCCGTCTCCCAGCATGGGGAGGAGCAGGGGACGTGGGGTTCCCCACCGGATGGGAAAGAGCTGAAGGGAGCCATCCCAGAGAGCCCGGAGCCGAAGCGTGCATCCTCCACTGAAGCGGGAGCGGAGCAGGAGACCAGAAATGCCGCCAGCCAGCCAGGAGAACCGCCACAATCGGACACCAGAAGACGGACGGGTGGATTCAATTCCTCCACAGGGCTCCCAGCATGTCGTCGCATCTCTCAGCTGGTTGAGGACCGAGTGGCAGCGTGCCTGGAGAACCGAACCCCAATTATTTTTTTTCCCTCTGTCTACTCTGTCTTTCCTCCTTTTTTCTCCATCTCCTTTTCTCTCGGCCCGTGTCATATAGGTCTCGCAGGTGCTGTGGTGCCAAATTGTTCAATTTATTGTTCAATAAAGCCATCATGCCAGTCTTTAGTCAGTCATTTACCATGGCTTTTATTTATTTATTTTTTAAACTATTTTAGCAAACATATGAAAAATAGTTTTACATTTGTTTTCTCAAACTCAGTAGCCACGTTTCCACCTACCTATTTTTATGTGCATTTTGGACATGCGCATAAAGCATTGATTGATGGAAACACCAAGATGTGCATACATTTTGAAGATGTGCATAAAAAAGTATTTGCATAACTGAGTAGGATAAACTTTTTATTTGATAAGAAAAGATGTGCATAAACTATGATGGAAACACTTTTACTGAACAAATTCCAGTATGCGCATTAAAAAAGTCATGTGGTTTTGTTATAAGAGATCATGGGATGATGAATATGGACAAACCAGCACAAGGACATATGAAATGTTTTGGTCATTCTAAAACGCATTAACCGTTTTAGTATTAGTGTTATTATATTATTAATTACCTCCAGAACTGTCTCCCACCTTCAAATGCCACCACGCATTCATTGCACGTCAGCATCGTCTTCTGAGGTGCAAGTAATTTATTAAATAAAGAAAAGATTCACGCAGCTTCTGCTACCGCAGGAAATTCCATTTTTACTGTTGATATTTGCCGCCAGTTGCTAGATCAGATATAGTTGCGGCCAGAAGTTAATGAAAATGATTTATATTATTTATTTAATTTCCCATTAATTGTGTTTTATGAACGTCTACCCCAACCCTAAACCCAACCATCACAGTAACGTAAAAACAGCAGTTGTACAGAGTATTATTTATGCTATCTATTAAATTACCCAATAAATTGTATTTTTTTACGTTTTCCCCTTCCCTAACCCTAAACCCAATTCTCACAGTACTGTAAAAATATAATTATTGTTTTACAGTGTCATAATAATGATGCTATTTTGATGTGCATCTGGTATTTCTGCTATATACATCTGGTATGTATA
>CAIGQZ010034990.1:19864454-19874648 GCA_903798205.1 Danio tinwini | reverse complement strand
ACACACACACACACACACACACACACACACACACACACACACACACACACATTGCGAAATGCGGAAGTTTTTTCTTTCCATTCGGCATGCATTATTAAATTCCTTAACACTCTCACCAGTCCTTACTCCTTATTTGCGTCTAATACGCCAGTTTGTCACGGGGGCATGAATGAAATGTTCATGAGTGAACTGAGGTGAAACTGCCCAACTGAAGTTAAAGTCACCCAAAATTACAGGAAACACTTACATGAAAGCACTTAACATAAACACCTTAATTATATTATGTCTATGTAAACGTACTCAGTATGTCTTCGAAGTAAGTGAAAGTTCCAGAAGGGCATTCTGCAGATTTGATTTTTTGTCAGCCATTTCACGAGTTTACACTTACAGATATTTGACTGAATAAAATATGCGTATTTGGCGTGCTGGCCGGGGAGAGGGCTCTGAGCTCGGGAAGACACCCTAACTCGTTTTATTCCTCTTATCAGCATAGAGAGATAGAGTCCGAGCGAAGTGTCTAGCCTGGCTCCAAAACGCTCTCCCTTCGGACTTAAGTATCAGTTTTAATAGTGTGGAGTTGGGGTGGTGGAGGGATGCTGAAGTCAAGAAAAAACAGAGGTATGACGTGTTTGACTATTTATAGGGGTTTGGTCGTGTGCTGATTGGATAATAGAATGGTTGTTTGTGATGAATTAGCCTCTTCAAAGACTGACCGTGCTCCTCCCGAAATTTGTTTATAAAACATCACTAGAAAAAAATGCTTAGTGTTTAGCCCTGTAAAAGTCTGATTTTCATTCGTCTTAAAAGGTCTTAAACACTCTTTAAATCTGAGTTTTTGCAACCTGCAGAAAAATGGGTTATCAAAACATATATTTAATGTTTGCAAATGAAATATTACATCAACTTTGTACTTTGTAAATGCTTGAAGTGGCATGCTCATATAGAAAGGTGTGCATGTGTGTGTGTTGACAGATAACAGAGATGGCACGTCTAGCCCCACGTCCCCTCATCCAGGCAATGGTGTCATGGCTCAGCCAAAAAAGATCAAAGGCATCGGCTTTGGTGACATATTCCGAGAGGGCTCTGTAAAACTCAGAACCTCCCAAAAAGGACCATCTGAAAATATGGAAAAAACAGAAAAAGTAAGTGTTCTTTTGCACCTGAAGCTGCTTTTATTAGCTTTTTCTTTCCTGTACACTGCTGCACCTGTATCTATCTTAGTACCAAGCGGTATTAAGTATTAAGATTTCACATGCAACATAGGAAAACATTATATTTTGATTGTTACAATAAAAAAAGGTTAAGAATGTAAAATCTGGAATAGCTGCCACAAGGGAACATTTGTACAGCTTTGTTCTGACTGGTAAACTCCTTCAAATTACAAAATTAAGTTTTTTTTTTTCGTTGCTAACACTGTTTTTAAGGGTGTGAATATTTTGGCACCTCACAATTAGATTCAAAATTATACTTGCCATCCCAATTGAATAAAATCAGTAAATGATTTTTAATCTTTTTCTATTGAAGCCTAAAATAGCCCTGTCATTTAAACAGAAATTAATATAATAATGAATAAATTCATTATTGTTATTATTAAGACAATAGCCATTTAAATAGTCATGCTTACTCAACTACTGTTTTCTCTGCTTTGCTAATTTGATTGATTGAATGTTTTATTGGCATTGCACATGCATCCAAAGGACACATAAGTGATCAATGTATCCAGCTCTTTATTATTTAAACAATTAATAAGGAATAAATAAATAAAAACCATATTGCACAAGAATAAAAATTGAAATAATAAATTAACACTGTGTTTATTAAGTGCAATTACTGTTCCTGTTTCAATTCCTGTATCCCAATGTTCTTCTTGCATATCAAGAATGTATTTTCAGTTCATTATGGTTATATGTTTTAGATTAAAACATATAAACATTTTGTTATTGAGAGGAAAGCCTGCTGCACACATTTACACTGCAAAGCAAATGTAAACACTGCTGTGAGCAATGTGGGAAGCATACGCATGTTCGCTAAACATATACCGTTGCAAATGTATTTGTTAATCTGAGCTTATATTAATGGGAATCTGCAATTATATGTGCTTGATATGCCTATCTTGATGACGAATGAGTGCACTGCAAAGCAATTTAGCGCATACTAGTTCCTTTTAAAATCAAATCATTGTCTTGGCATGTTAGAAAATCAGCATTGCCTATTCCCATAGCCACAAGCAGTGGAGCGTTGAAGGGTAATTACATGTCTAACTGCTTTACAAGTTTTGCCAGTGATTGCTCAAGACATCACCATATAGGCAGACAGACAGTCTCATGGGAAGACCTTCCTTTTTAGGCAATATGGCTATTTTTGGACTTTGTTATTTAGGGTGGTGTTTGTTAAGCCTTCTGGCATCCACGTTATTATTGTTTTCTGGTCCACACAGATCAAAATGAGAACGAAATATTAATTTCTGTGCCTTTGATTAGATCTGCAGGAATTCACATCTTAGTTTCTAAAAGTGCATTTTTCATTTATATATCTGAATCACAAAGATTGCCAGGTATGTTTAGACATACTGTACAAGGAATTTGCTTTCATTACAGACGTTTCCACAGTGGAGCAAAATGACGGGATCAGGACAAAAAGACATAAGCTGTTTCTCAATATGCATTCTTCAGCGATCTTGTGTCCTTGTGTTCTCATGTAACGTCATCATCAACTGCCAAAGTTCAGTTCCAAAACTCCAAACACCACATGAACGGAGAACGTGTGAGGGTTCCCAGTCCCTAGATGCGTTCTTATTTTCTCGAGGATGCATCAATGCATTGCAGACATGAGCACAAAAACTTGCTCTAGAAGTCTTAGAAGTCGTTGCGGCTGAATAAAGGAGTGGAAAGCTCATCATTTTATATAGATTTATTATTAAAGTTAAGAGATAGAACTTAGTTATCTTAGGTTATCTCTCATCCCCTAAATGAGATGGTTAAACAAAAAAATAACATGAAAATCTTTATAAGGCATAAACACATTAAAGGTAAAAGTGAAATTCGTATTAAAATCTGTTTTATTTGTATTATGCAGTATATTTGTAAAAGTATATTTGTAAGGTTTTTGTGCATGTTAGATGTTATAAAAAGGGGGAAAACAATAAATCATTATATGAATGCTGTAACGTTTAAATAATTTTCCGTAAAAAATGTGTGGAGGTCATGTGACCTCTAGAGGAACGCAGCATCTAATTTCTCTCAGTTTGTGTTCTCTGTTCTCGTGGACTCCCGAGTTCAATCTTTTGAGGTAACCTGGCAAAATCGGTCTCCACGAGAGCACAAGTCTGTTTTCTGCGTTCTGGGAATTGAGAAACAGATTTATAATAAAGGAGTTAAAAAGAAATATGAAGTAAATTTGGAATAAAAAATATTCAAATTGACACGCATTATACTATATTGTATGTATTAGGGGTGCAAGAATACAGACTTCTCATATTTCAGTTTTAGGTTCACGATATTGGTAAGGTTTGGTATATAATATGGGAAAAAAAATACGAACAAAAGCCAATACAAATTGAATACAATATAGCATAGATACTAGTAAAATAAGTAGTGCTTTTCAGTTTGCTTCCTGTATCTAACAGTAGTTTTCAAACTGAAAAAATATAATCAAATCTATTACTGGATACTGTGTCTTAGCTGTATAAAATTTGTATTTAGTTCAACCATTGTTGAACTACAGTAGCCTATATAGTCAAAAGCAGAGTGAGTGATTTCATTATCTTTTTTATTATTATTAATATTTAATAAGGCTGTGCAATTAATCGAATTCGAATCGCTGTCGCAATTTGAAACGTAGCGATTAGCTTATCGCAAGACGTTGTGATATGAAATATATATTTATTATTTAATTTCCCCCGCCCAGAGCAAATGCGTGACTGCCATCTGTGTGTGATAGCCTCACTAGCCAATTGAGTGAGCACACTTTCTTTCTGCCCAATCACAATTGCGCAACCGAAATAAAACAAACAGGAAAGTGCGGACAATTGAGATAATGGTGTCTGCTGCTTCAGAAGCATTAATAGATGAATTAATATCAAAGACAGGACATCGGTAACATGGAAATATTTTGGTTTCAAAGTCACAGACACAAAACAAAAATGGGTCATTTTTAAGAGCTGTCGCAGAATTGTTGCCACTGCTTACAGATTATTGAGCTGAAGCTTAACTACAAAATTAAGTATCAAATCGCAATCACAATATCTGTCAGAAAAATCGCAATTAGATATTTTCCCCAAATCGCACAGCCCTGATATTCAAAACGCACAGCAAGAATAAGATTTCTTTTTACTTTAAGACACAGCACAAATGTATCACTATGAGAAGTTGCAGACGACACAATTTTACAAATCTTTAAGTTCAAAGGCATAACCAATTGGTGGCTCAAGACTTAATTACACGTCCTAAATAAAATTTATAATAATTATACAGGGTGTCCGCGGGGTCTTAAAATGTCCTAAATCTCAAAAGCTAAATTTTAGGCCTTAAAAAGTCTTAAATCTACTGACATATTGTGGTGTAGGTCTTAAATCTTTTTAACAGGTCTTAATTTTCCTTTGTTTTGATAGGTCATCCCAACTAGAATATTCAAAAAAATCTTTAGCATTTAGCCCTGTATAAATCAACAATTTAATTAATAATGGTCTTAAAATGTGTCAAAGTTTTAAATTTAACTTGGTGAAACCTGCAAAAACCTTGTTAATAATACTTAATAAACAAATAAAAGGAATGTGGAAATTGTAATTTTTTTTTTATGCTAAACCAAGTTAGCACAATTTCCATATGTGGAGGAAATCGCAGGGGACGTACTGGTTTTCATCGGTTTTATATTATATTGCCTATTTCAGCACACCTAGTATGTATAGCTATATTATAGTTTATATTACTCTATATAAACTAAATATGTAGGGATATTTGTAGAAGCTTCATACTTTTTTGTTTGCTCCGCATTGCAACTTTAGTTTCATTCTTTATTTTTCCCCCACCATTGTTGCCTCCCCTGCCCTTGGCAATTTTTTTCTCGCTTTCATGACCATCTAAAACACTACATCACTGCTTATACAGCTAACACTAATGTGGTTGCTAAAGATTTTTATTTAAAAGGATACACTTAACAATGACTTTTCAGCTGACTCTTATGTATTGTCAGAGATTTAGCATACCAGATTGAGATTGGTCATTCCATCTGCAAGAAATAGTGAATAAGAATGTTCTAGATAGGTATTTTGTTCCATTACCAGAATTATTATATATATATATATATTTTTTTTTTTAATGCGTGTGTGTTCATACAATTAACCAGTTCTTACGCTCTTCCCTTTTGTCACATTTTGCATTCCATTATTTCATTCAGATTAGTTTAATCTTCCACTTTGTCTCTAAAAGCTGAGAAATCGTTTGTCATCATGTGATTTGACGGTCAAAGAATTGACTAAATACATGTAGGTTTCTTACTACGCATTGAGTTATACTACATTTGGCTTGCTCTCCCAATTATAACAGTGGTTGTTGTTTACCCAGCATTCATTCCACCCAGGCATGGCTGATATGTCTCAGAGACTGTATCTTTCAGCGTGCGACTGCATGTGTTTGTGGCTGCCATGTCAGTAAATCCATTTGTGCTTCTGCTTCATTTTAGCCAATTCCTCCATTACCATCTGCCACAAAACCCACCCCTTTGAGCACTCCCGAACACCCTAAAGGAGAGAAAGAGGCAGAGAGCAAAGCAAAAGGTGAGTTTGTGGGAAGGCTGTGACATAGATGCATGTGTTAATCAAAGTAATGATTGAATATTTACAGTATGCAGTGGTGTGACATTGACATTTGTTTTATAGATTAGCAGAAGTATCTGTTAGTTTTGCAATGCACTGAAGTATAATGAACTAAAATGATAAAGAACTGAACATTTCCATTGCATCGTTTTATATTTGATTTCTGTATTCTGTATCAAGAGGAAAACACAATTTATAGCATCATCATATAATAAGTTCAATAAATAAACTTGATCTGTAATACTTTTATTTTTCTTGTCTCCCTGTAGTAAAAGAATACTGCAAGGCCACATTCCACTATGAAGCAACAAACCAAGATGAGCTGGATTTGAAGGAAGGTGAAGTCATCCTCATACTGAGCAAGGTACATAACAAACCTGAAAATGTCTTTTCAGGCGGAGAAATAATTGAATGAACAGGCAGAGCATCCATGTTAAGAACATTAGACACAACGGTTAATTAAGGATATGTGCTGTGACTAAGGGTGTAAACGGTGGTCACCGAAGTCTCTGATCGGTATGTACCTTGGTTTTGTGAAGACGGTTCAGTACAACAGGAATGATAACACACCCCTGGTGCTTGCTTTTTCTGTTTATTTTGAACAGGCAGACTTTTTGTCACAGTCAGCTTCAGAACTGAAAAGCTTCTTATGATAAAATACATAAATACCATAATAGAAAAAAAACATAAGAAAACTAAATAAACATAAAACATTAACATTATACTAAACATAATTAAGAGACTGCGTATTAAAAATTTCAAAGGTCCAACCCTCTTCTAAAACACCAGAAAAACTGTATTTGTGCATAAGATTAAGCTTGATAACTGAAATCTCTTTTAAGGAAAATACTAGCTCTACTATGTCTATTCAAAATAACTGGTGCAGTGGGCAACAGCTGTTCAGTATTGTGTGTCTGTGTCAGTGCCTCTGTCTGTGTGTGTATAGAAAAAGTACTCACGTGTGCACGAGATAAGACAGAATTTTATTTTTCCATTGTTTTTCTACGTAAACGTGGCTGATACATGTGTATGATGCATGATTACTCATCTGCGACACCTCACAAGCACAAATACCGATTTGTTTTAGTTTTTTTTGATTGTGTTTGTGAAGATAAAACACAGTGGTGCTCATTACTGCCAGTTCAACAGCAGTGGACCTATCAGAAGAACTGGGCGGGACAAGCATTACAAGCTTCTGTGAAGCAAGTTGACATGACAATGGCAACATGGTGGAACAATTTCTGAGCACTGCATCTCATGTTGTCAGATGCAAAAAATGTTTTTTGTGAATGCCCTCTCAGTTTCTGCTCTTCTGTTGTCTGGACTGGCACATCTGGATTGACTATATTTGTCATGGGAGAGCGTGAACTGTGATGGTCTGGGACGATACATATATCGTTGCACCTCTAGTCATGACTAATTTAAATAGTAATTACGCTGAAATTTTATAAACGTCAAATAGTCGAACTAAAGTACAAACAATATATAAATTAATTCACAAATGACTTTACAAATTGTGTGCATCAAACATGCTGCTTAAAAACCTAATGAAAAATATAAATGTGCCAAAACTAAAACATTATAAATAAAATATGAACCTAATAGTATTTTGTTGTAGACTAGCTGTAGCAGTAGTTGATTAGTGTAGTAATTCATTTATAATAATGGCCATTGTGTAATACATATTTAAAGAGAAATTCATAAGAACAATGACAATTAAAATTAATTTATATTTTATATACTGTATAATTCCAGAACATATTATTCTCAATAAATGTTTTTTGCCATCTTAACAATTAACATCAAGCAAACAAAGCATGTTTTGTGGGTGGGACAAAATACAGGTTTTATATTTAAAAATTTTATGTTTATGGCTACTGTTGCTAGTCTATTTTCAGTTTTTTCCCTACTTTTTTTTTTTTTTTTTTTAAATAAAACACGAGAAACTCTTCAGTTCAGTCTGGTGTGTAAAAAGGCTCCCTGCCACAAACAGGCTTTGGGTGTTTTGTTAGATCTCTAAAACCTATGAAAGTTATGTAACTAGATTCAATGGTATAGTAATTACATATTGTACACTGTAATAATGAAGAATATTGACGCCTGATGGTTGGTTAAAAGGAAAAGGTTCACCCATTAATAAAAATGGTCCTATTAACCAAAACCTGTACAACCTGTAATGCAATTTGTGCTGATCAATAGAGTTTTTTTGTAGTATAATATATTTTTCAGGCTTTGTGTTCCACCTTGTGAATATGACCGTGTTTGTTTTAAGTTAAGTTTTAGTTAAGTATTAAGTTAAGACATGACGAAACAGGTTTTCACAGTCCCATAGTGTTTAACAAAGCAGAAAAATGCTGTAAAATGTTTTATACATGACCACCATCTAGTGGCAAATGATATATCTATGTATTTCCCATTCATAATGATGTATGTTTAAACCTTTGAGATGTGTTATTGTTGTAGTACTGTATGAAATAAATCATTTCTGTGGTTGATGGTTTTTCTTTGCTTTTCCTTTTTTTTGTAGGACACAGGAGAGCCGGGCTGGTGGAGAGGAGAGGTCAATGGAAAACAGGGAGTTTTCCCGGATAACTTTGTATCTCTGCTTCCTGAGTCAGACAAAGAGGTGAATTCTCATTCATTAAAGCTTGTATTGCTGTCTACCTTGAGAGTCTATTTGTCTGGGAAGAGAGTTGAACCAAAAATGACTTTTCTTTACTTTGAAAAGTTATAACCTCAAAGTTACTGGGTCTTTTTACGGTCTTGACTACCGTATAAACAATATTTCATATTGACAAAATTAAAAGTATGCCAATTCATGTAACACTATCATTTGCTTTGTGGTGTTGTGAAGTACTTTGTTTACGATAATATTTTTTCCCCATTTTGGATGACAACAGTTTTACACATAGATGCAGGCAGAAATGTAAATAACAGCATCTTGAGAATGTTGGAAGCTTGAAAGCATAATGTTTACATTTTGCATTTTATTTAGCAATGTTTTATTATTAGTTTTGGTTTTTATATTTCAGCAATATTTATTTTTAGATTTCTTCTTTCTTATTGCAACATTTGCCTAGAGATTCTAAATAAAGTGAGAAAAGTAAACTCATTTGAATGGGTCCATTGTTGAGTGTATACTTGAACATTTTAAACAAAGTAAAGAAAATAGAAGAAATATGCCTTTTTATGTGGTCTATATATATACATATATTGATGTTTTAAAATAAGCTTATCCTGCTCACCAAAGCTGCTTTTGACCGGTAGTGTCCAAACTTTTAATCAGTAGTGTATATAACGTATTAATTTGCATAAATATACTGTATTGTGAGGTACAGTTAAAATAAAAATTATTAACTATTATTTATTTTTTTCTTATTCAAATATTTTCCAAATGATGTTTAACAGAACAAGGAATATTCCCAGTATGTCCTATAATATTTTTTCATGTCTTACGCATTTTATTTTAGCTGGAATAAAATCATTTTTTTTCTATTTTTTATTTTTAAACAAGTTTAAGGTCAATATTATTAACCCCCTTAAGCAATATTTTTTTCAGTTGTATGCAGAACAAACCGTCATAATATAATGATTTGCCAAATTTTCCCAACTTGCCTAATAAACGTAGTTAAGCCTTTAAATGTCACTTTAAGCTGAATAATAGTATCTTGAAAAATATCTAGTAAAATATTATGAACTGTCATTATGGCAAACATAAAAGTAATCAGTTGTTCTAAATGAGTTATTAAAACAATTATGTTTAGAAAGGTGTTGAAAAAAAAATCGTCTTTCCGTTAAACAGAAATTGAGGAAAAATGTACAGTGGGGCTAATAGTTCAGGAGGGCTAATAGTTCTGACTTAAACTATACAGTATATCATCATCTGGATATGAGACAACTTATTTCATGATATGAGATTTGTTATATCGCCCAGTCCTATTCATGATAAGTAAAGTCTTTTTTTTTTTTTGATGTTTTGTAATGAAATGTTCTTATTTTTGTTCCTTATACAGACACTTACATCAAAAGGCTCCATCAAAGTGTCATCTAAACAGGAACCAGAGGAGGTAAGCAACTCTTAGGCCTATTCACACAATTGTTCATTGGAGCGCACTACATATTCAATCAAAAATACTTTTGTTTGTTTTTGCAGTCCTAACATTTTTCAGTTTGACTCAGTGTTAAGATTTTTATTTAAAATAAATTTATAATTTCAAGATAAACTTGTAAAATGTTCAACACTCCTTATCATTCATTGTTTAATATAGTAAAGTCAACAAAAGTATAGCAGAAATGACAGTAGGGCAATTATTCACTTATGTTGGCATAATCTGTATCTAAGGAATTTTAAGTATAATATATATATATATATATATATATAT
>CAIGQZ010034990.1:19843654-19864054 GCA_903798205.1 Danio tinwini | reverse complement strand
ATGTACACACACACACACACACACACACACACACACATAGTTAATTTGCCAAGTTATTGGATAGCAGTGGTTTGTTCCGTAGCTAATTATATGTGGAGTTTGCTTGTTCTCCCTGTGTTCTTGTGGGTTTCCTCCGGGTGCTCCGGTTTCCCCCACAGTTCAAAGACATGTGGTGTAGATGAATTGAATAAACTAAATTGGCCGTTTTTGTGGGTGTGTGTGGGCGTGTGTTTCCCAGTACTGGGTTGCGGCTGGAAGGGTATCTTCTGTGTAAAAACATATGCTGGAATAGTTGGCAGTTCATTCCGCTGTGGTGACCTCTGAAACAAAGACTAAGCTGAAGATAAATGAATTAATGTTCTCAGTATTGTATGTTTACATGCAGTTATCAGAATTGTGTTTCAGTTTATGTACAAATTTTAGTAAATGTTCATGAATTTTAATGCTGATTGGAGTACCTCAGGACACCAAACAAATAACAAATAATAATTCTGCCATTATGTGCTACCTTCAACTTGTTCTGTTTGACATGAAAAAAAAAGATATTTCAAAGGATGTGGGTCCATTGCAGCCAATGGCAATTTGGTCGGTTTTATTTAAACTTCTGACTGCTAGTGTTTATCAAATATCATTAATTAAATCTTCAGATATTTTTTTCACTAATGTCTCCCAGCTCTGCTTTTCAATGAAAGCCCTGTACTGAACATTTTAATCAAATACTTTCATGACCAAAATAAACAACGGTCTAGACAATATCATACGATAATCAAATTAACACAGACGTTTTGTGGTTGCGTTGGGAATTTGAGCTTGAAAGAAGTGTTTAAAATCAATAACAGCCACTTATCACCATGTGTTTAACAAACACAGCTTCATTCGAGCTCTTGGGGTCTTCAAGTTTACCCCGAGGGTCTGTGTTTAACCACATTTTGGCAAACTGTGGTACAACGGGCCCATTATTTGTTCAAAGCACCAGCAAACATCACTGAAGAACAAACAGAGAGTCTGTGTGGGCAAAAGTTATGCTCTGCCACATCCATTTTCCGAAGAAAACTGTGAAGCCTCCACTGAATGGGGTCATGGGTTGATCTGCTTGCAGCATTATTTTTTTTCCCTTTTTTCTTTTTTTTTTATCTTTTCATTTTCAGCCTAATTGGCCTGAATGATTGTCTTTGTGCGGCTGCAGTGAGTTTGTGATGAGCTGGAGCTCATGTGATGGGTTGTGGAGGTCAGCGAGCGGTTCATGAAGATGTGAAAGTGTTCCTCAGTTCCTCCAATGGACCCCAGAGAGCCCGTGATCAATCCTTTATCCTTAAGCATCCTGTCAGATGATAAGACAGTGATCTCTCTCTCTCTCTCTATCAGGAATCAAGGGGCAGAGGGCATTTAAAGAAAGGACGTTTCTGTCAGTTGTAGTCTTATTGTACATTCAAATGAACAGTGCCAAGATGTGCTATCACAATAATGGACACTTCAATTTATGACTATACCGCTATTTTTATTGGTATTATATTATTGATATTTTAGGATCCAGTACACTTTGCATTGCCCTGCCTATATACAGTTAGGTCCATAAATATTGGGACATCGACGCAATTCTAAAATTTTTGGCTCTATACACCAACACAATGAGTTTGAAATTAAAAAAAAAAACAAGATGTGCTTTAACTGCAGACTGTCAGCTTTAATTTGAGGGTAATTACATCCAAATCAGGAGAGCAGTGTAGGAATTACATCAGTTTGCATATGTGCCTCCCACTTGTTAAGGGACCAAAAGTAATTGGACAGTTGGCTTTTAAGCTGTTCCATGGCCAGGTGTGTGTTATTCTCTCATTATCCCAATTACATTGAGCAGAGAAAGGTCCAGGGTATATTTCAAGTGTGCTATTTGCATTTGGAATCTGTTACTGTCAACTCTTTTCAAAGAGCTATCAGTGAAGCAAGCCATCATTAGGCTGAAAAAACAAAACAAACTTACCAGAGAGATAGCAAAAACATTAGGCATGGCCAAAACAACTGTTTGGAACATTCTTAAAAAGAAAGAAAAGGAACTGGTCATGATCGTAAGCAATAAAGCATGGTGGTAGTAGTGACAGGGCCGGGGCATTTGTGGCTGCCAATGGAACTGGTTCTCTTGTATTTATTGATGGTAGGCAATATGAGGCAATATTTTCTGCTCCTATTCAGCCAAATGCTTCAGAACTCATTGGACGGCGCTTCACCGTGCAGATGGAGAATGACCCAAAGCATAATGCAAAAGCAACCACAGAGTTTTTGAATGTTATGCAATGGCCAAGTCAATGACCTGACCTGAATACGATTTCACTTGCTGAAGACAAAACTGAAGGGAAAATGCCTCAAGAACAGGCAGGAACTGAAGACAGTTGCAGTAGAGGCCTGGCAGAGCATCACCAGGGATAAAACCAAGCATCTGATGATGTCCATGCATTCCAGACTTCAGGCTGTAACTTACTGCAAAGGATTTGCAACCAAGTATTAAAAAGTGAAAGTTTGATTTATGATTATTATTCTGTCCCAATACTTTTGGTCCCTTAACAAGTGGGAGGCACATATGCAAACTGTTGTAATTCCTACAGCGTTCACCTCATTTGGATGTAAATACCCTCACATTAAAGCCGACAGTCTGCAGTTAAAACACCTTTTGTTCATTTCAAAATTAGTGTAAATATTTATGGACCTATTATTAGTAGAACTAGATATTAATATTAGTAAGTATTAATACTAATATTATTAGTATTAGTAGTACAGTTTTTCTTATAGGTGTTTGTAAAAACTATGTATGGTGGACCTCAGTCTTTTATGGCAAGGACACAAAGTCGACACCAAATAACTAGTGCTGACAAAACCCAACTGTGTTGTTGCCTTTCTTTGGCTTATGGCTGGTTCTGTCTTTACCAAAAAAAGACAAAAGTGCGCAATCTGTGACAGGAGGCAGTATCTATTATCTTGTTCACAATGGAAAACTGGAGCTTCTGACCTGTGTGTGCAAAGTATAAACAAAGTGCCGTTTAGTGCCATTACCACCCTAATTGTCGCTCACCAAGGAGTGATTCGCTCCTGCAAATGTTTGATAATTTAATAATCCATGTCATTTGCAAGTACTTGAGATATGTAGCAAAATTACAGCTGGCCTGTTTGTGTTTTTACTTGACTTAAATCATTTACTTGCTGCATCACTTCACTATATCACACTCGTGCTTTGATTCATTGCAAAATAACCAGTCAGTTATCCTGCTCACCAAGGCTGTGTTTATTTCATTAAATATACAATACAAATTGTGAAATGTTATTGTACTATAAAATAACTTTTCAAAAGTAGTTTATAATTTATTTTAATAATTCATTCTAGTGATTTTAATGATGAATTTTCAGCTACATTACTCCAGAGTCACATGATCCTTTAGAAATCACTTTAATATAAATTTTTATTGTTGTTATTATTATTATTATTATTATTATTATTATTATTATTATTAATGTTAATAGTAATAAAATCAAAAATGACTGGAGTAATAATTTCATTTGAAACTACATACAATAAGTAGTAAATATATATTTTATACATAAATATAATTTTTTTATACATTTAATAAATGCCACCTTGATGAACAGAATAATTTTCTTAAAAAAATAAAAAACATGGAAAAAAAACTGACCCCAAACTTTTGACCCGTAGTGTTTATTATTTATAAATAAGGTAGAGACATTAGCATTTAATGTAGTTCCCACTTCACAACAAGTTCTTTGCAAAGTGGTACAAAAATATTAGTAAAAATATTAGTAGAAATACTCACAGATCCAATTATATGCCGTTAATTGCATTATGTCACTTTTAAAGTCACAGTACATTTCAATTATAAAGATTTGACTTTTATTCCAGGCTTTACATATAACTAAATTGAAATGATAAATGAGTAATAATTATATTATACAATATTTATGTATTCACAGTGTATTTGTTTTCTGATACAAAAAATGCAAATTGCATTGCTTTGCTTTGAAACAGGCAACAAACTAAACAGTTTTAATTATATCCCAGCCATTTGTGAATTGATAAAGGCACCAAACCCTTAGTTTCGCTGAGAAGTTTAAAAGTATAGCAGTTCATTATGCAACTGTGGTGTTGCCAGTCTTTAATATGAATTAATATGATTTTTTTAAACAAAAGGTAAATAATTTAAATTCATTTGGCTTTATTAATATATAATTTTTTTTATTTTACATTCGAACAAAGAGATCCGATCTGAAGGATTTGCCTGTTTTTCTCAGTTTGCCGTGAGCGATTGAACATTAACCCTTCAGCCCTTGATTTCCAGGTATGTCTCTGATGTTGAGGGAGAGGAAATTGTTTTGCTTCTCTTTGGCCTAAAACAGATTTCTTCATAGATAGGGTTGGTTAGAGACAGTCTCGCAGTAATTTCTTCCAAATCGTGAACTGTTGCGGTTGCTTGAGCTGACTTGTGAGAGCAGTTTCAACAATGTATGACTGTTACTATTAAAACCTGTATTGTAGTACATTTAATGTGCAATCAATGTGTTGAGTTGTGAAGAGTTTCCATTTATAATAAGGTAATCATTCTCTATTTCTAGCAAAGGTTCTGCTATTGGTGAATTTGTCCTTGTTTTATTTTTTTAAGCAATATATTTAAATAACTAGTATACAATAGCATATTTATGGAAATGCAAATACATTTTTTAAAGCTTAAATTACATACATTTTTATTTTTCTCCACTTTCTTTTGTTCTTTCCCCAATTAGAGGCTATTGTATAGCCTGCCTTGCTATGATGATTTAAATACATAAATAAGACTGCAGTGTGTCAGTTGGGGCTCTCTTTTTATACTTGGAAACGTGATTACTCGAGTCCTTTTCTTGATTGTGGCCTGATTTTTTTTTAAAGGAATTTTGTAGTTAGTGGTTATTTTAGGGTAATTTTAGCCATCAGGTAGACTATTTTGGCTTGATATTTGCAATAAACAGGTGTCCTCATTGTTTTAATTAGATTATTTAAGATCATTTAAATGGCCTAAAAGAATAGTTCACCCAAAAATAAATGTTTACATGAACATTTACTCACATTTGAAGTTGCTTGCTTCTGTTGAACACAAAAGAAGATATTTTGAAAAATGCTCAAAACCTGTAACCATTGACTTCCATAGGAAAAAAGAAATAATATAAATGTCAATGGTTACGGGTTTACAGCTTATCTTCGTTTGTGTTTGACAGAAGGAAGAAACGCATAATGGTCTAAAACAAGTCGAGGGTGTGTAAATGATGACATGATTATGATTTTTAGGTGAACTTTTAATTGAGATGTTATTTTATTTAAGAGGTTTAAATTATGAATGCAATCTTTGGCAGAACCCACATATGACGATTAAAATTCACAAATTAAATGTGTGCATACGCATACAAATTACACATTCACACAAGCATACACTGGCCTGTGTTGTTTGAAGTCGCTCTCATGCTGTGATATTTGTGCTAAGAGCTAATTTTCTTCTGCCAATCAGTGCAGTTGATTCATTGGCACTGAAATTTTGAGAAATCCTAGGAGCCATCAAAGAGGAGGCTTGGGTATTTCTAGCATCATCTGTTTCATTTGTCAAGCTCTTTATTATTAGTTCTTTCACAGCCTTCTTGCTGGTTAGTATGTGGAAAAATAGATTCTTTAATTTTGTATTTTTCTGATATACCATTTTTCTTTTCTTTGTTTTGTCTGGAAATTTAGATACCTTTGATTATACGTTTCACCAGGTTGAAATTGCACTGTTGAGAGGGAGAAAATAACACAGATAAGCAATAGAGCATGAGGCACAGTTTATTAATATATTCAGAAATGACATTAAATAGGCTCCAGAATAACATTCTAAACATGTATTTTAGTTCCACTCACTCCACTCACAACATATTTTTTCTTTTTCACTGAACAGACAAATCAGAACAGAAAAAAAGAATAAGCAACTTTGTCTCTCGTTCAGCTGGACCAATTTGAAAAATGTGTACATTTGGTACTCACTTTGTTTTTCTGGTCTAATTACACTGTAATTGATAATCGCAAATAGGCAGCTGTTACATGCAATAATGGATTTGTTATATTTATTAATAAATGTTTTCTCAGGGGTCTCTTTTAGCTCCTTCTTTTCCAAAAGTATACTCTGCTTCTATTGGTCAGATGGTTCAGTCTGTTGAGATTGACTGGAAATGAAACACTATGGGCCCTATCATACAACCGGCACAATAAGGTGCAAGACATGTTTGGCGCAATTTGTTACTATTTTCAGACCACCGCAACCCTAATTTTCACATTTTGCACCACGTTGTTTAAATCGTAAATTCATTGTGGACATATGGGTGTTCCGGTCTAAAAAGAAGGTGTGTATATGTATGTATATATATAGTACATTATAAATATACAGAAATTAATTACAGATGTAATTACTGTACATGTAGATGAATTTATTAAATACAAGTACAATATAAAACATGTATGTGCATAATACTTTTATTGTACCAAATGAACAATTTAAATGTAAGTACATAATTAAGGCCACTTAATATTAAGTGGGACCTTTTCGTTTATTCTCATATCATGTTTTTTTCTCTACAGAGGCCAAAGAAGCCGCCTCCACCATCCAAAAGCACAGGTATGAAAAACACATCTTCAATACATAATTTCACACTCCACTGATTGCAGGAACTTCACTTTACTCTTCTCATTTTATTCCAAGTTGTAGTGAGATTGAAGCGTATAGAACCTTAAACTGTCGTCTCTGAGGTCATCCTATGTGAAGCTATTGCAATCATAGTGATTACAGCCTGTGATGAGCTTAAAGCTTGTCATTGTCAAACATCGCAGTGGGCTTTGTTTGACCCTTATACTAGCTGATGATGTTTGATTGGGATGTGTCTGATGGGTCTTGACTACCTATTGGTACTTGAGGAAACATGTATGTCTACATCAGTATGTGTGATTCATATGTCATGGTGATTTGAGCTGCTGTTTTTCTGAGACGCACAGTGGTGTATTCTCAGAAGATTAGAGGTGATGCCTGCTAAATTGACACATTAAATGGTTGTGTTGAACACAAAAGCATGTCTACCCACACATTCGCAGCAGCATGTTGAAAATCACTTCGACATTTCTTTGGTAGTCATGATTCATTTTAGCTTAAGCCATAGTAACCAAATGGTTTTCATGGTCTGCTGAATTTTTTGACAAGATTTTGACTTTTTTTTTCTTACCCTATTATAGGTTATTATATTTATTTAAAACCTTGAAGCTCAATAACTAAGAAAATGAAATGTATTAAAACACAATTAATGTGTTTTATTTTAGATAGTTGCCAAGGAAATCATATTGGAAGAAAGTGTTTTTGAGACTCTGGTTAATTTTTATTTTTATTTGCACGCTTATGCCTTCGAACTGTTGTATAAAGACAATATCACACTTATAACAGTGAGTATTTAAAGGTGCTGAATGCAAGTTTTTGACTCTTCTAAAGCTTATATGTTTGCAGATATTTAAGAAACACACTAAGTGAACATTCTTTTTGATCTAAAAAACAATGCTAAAGTCAGATATTCTGCTTTGAAAATGCAAGTTACATGCCGGAACGACTGTCTTTATTTTGGTCATTTAACCCGCCCACTGCTAGTTTAGCCAATTGTATTTCAGCACCTCAGATTGCCTTGATGGAAGACCACATATTTGATTCATTCAGTCAGGAAGGCTCTCAAATCATGTGTCTGTGACTGAAATGCGACCTCCTGTGAACAGTAGCAGACTCCGAAAAGAGACGCAGATTCAGAGTTTTACATAAGGTTATTAATAAGCAAATAATATAAATATTGTGAATGAAACATTAGGTGAGCAGGTTACATTGTTACCCTGTGACCTAACAACACGCTACTGTGACTATATTTGCAGTGATGAGCAATTTGGCTGTTTGCACCAGACAAAAAATGACAGAAATTTAAATAGAGCCATTCAGAAGCACAGAATAGTGCACTCACTGCAATCCAACAAAACGGTAATGCCTGATTCGCAAAGGGCTTCAGCATCAATGCTTAACAGAGAGCGTGTCTGAAGTTGGGGCTGACGTGATCATTATAGCAGCGTCAGCCAATGAAATTAGTCTGCAATCGACTACTGTCTGAGCTGGTGTATTTGCATAAAGTGATCTGATTAGCTGACGTGTCCATTTTGGTGCTTGAAAAGTTAAGAAATTCCCAACTTCTGCAGCGAGCAATGACACTGAAGCGGCGCCGACGGATCCACAATGCACTTCGGCAACGCCTAACCTCCATAGTTCAAAGTGAATGGGAAGCGCTGACGCTGCGTGTGAATAGGACAATGTAATTAATGCATATTAAACCTCTTTAACATTATTAAATGTTCATGCTGAATCACTGGTGTTGGTTTTGAGTCACAGTTCTAAAGTTCAATTTCAGACGGTTTATTTTATTTTCAACATCTGAGGTGAACTGCTGCTGCTTTCAGTAGTATGCCAATAAATGTCATATAAAATTGCAATCAAACTCACATTATTAGAATTTAACACTGAATAAAGCACATGAGCTGTACCTGAGGTAAACATTGTCAGTTTATCCTTCAGCTGCATGAAATAGAAGTCATTGCTAAAATATAAGTTTCAGGTATTGGTTAGGACAAAAGCTCCTTTTAACATGGAAAATATTTCTTCAATCGGGTGCTTTTTTTTTATATGTGTCGTCAATCTGGCAACCTGCATTTGCGTGTGTTTTGAACCAGGCATGCAATACCTAGTTCAACCACTAGGTGTCAAACTTGCATACAGGACCTTTAAAGAAATTATTTGTAGATATGAATCCTTCAAAACTGGTCAAATATTTATCAAATGTAAATCTTAAACTGTTTTAGATTTTAATCTTATATGTATTATTTATTGTTGATGGTGTATTTTTATTGGCATAAATTTAGCTTAATTAACTAATTACAAAAAAGTGTTATTTAGTAAATGTTGTATCCATTTTTACCACAAAGAAGCTAGGATGGCAACAAACTCACTCTCTAACTCTTGACTATATATCAGCACTGCTGTGATTACCTCTATTTGTCCTATTTGTCTTAAAGAAATTGATCATTTTTAAAATATATATTTACATTATTTTATTTTGATTCATTACATTTTTCAGAACAGAAAAAAGAATAAACAACATTGTCTCTAATTCAGCTGCACCAATTCTAATTTGTATGCATTTGGTGCTTGCTTTGTTTTTCTGGTCTAATTGCACTGTAATTGATAATCGCAATTAGGCAACATTATGTTTATTAATAAGCATTAGTTTATTAATAGTTTTGTCAGGGGTTAAGTGTCCCTTAGCTCTTACTTTCCAAAAGTATACTCTGCTTTGTTTGGTCAGAAAGTCCAGTCTGCTAAGATTGACTGGGAATTAAACGCTTTGTCTGGATTGTATTCACATTGATATGTTAACCGATAACTGATTAAACACATTGATATGTTAATTGATGTATTGACATGTTTTCATTTTTATTTAAATATTATTTTCATGCTATTAAACATGAACAGACTTTACACACATGCATAATAAAACAATTTAAATGAGGATAAGTATATTGTGATTAGTAGATTGAATAGAAATCTAGTCTATCAAGACTAATCATTCGTATAAACGACCTGTAAGAATAATGCAGCATCTTGCAGTTAACTTACTTTAGAGTGGCAAACATAAAAAAAATCATGTCTGTCTGTTCAGATATGAAGTCTGATAATACAGCTATAGCAGCCAGCCAGTCCTCACAGCTTTTGTCTGCAAAACATTCTAACCAAAAAAAAAAAAGCGGATGTTGTTATGCATCAAAGTAGACCGCATCATCTCAATAGCTTTTTAGAAAGCTTGCAGAAGGCTGCAAAGATTTGGTTGGTGTATCTAGCCCACACAGGAAATGCAAGTCATAGACTGTATGCTTCCTATTGTCTTCAAAAGTCTGTTTCAGAAGCTGTTGTTCTTTTTAATCTAATTTCTAGAGACTCAATTTGCAGGGTAGTAGCTAAAAACTGATCGTTAACTCGGACAATATGCTTCGTTTTTCAGTCTTGAGACCAGAGACTACAAGTGTGGACAAGAAGCAACCGCAGCCACGGCCGGAAGATAAAGGTAATGGTTCACTGTCCAGTTGCATGCCACACATTTCACATGCAGACTGCGGTCTCACACAATGTCTTTAATTAAAAAAAAATTTTTAAAGTATAAAATGGCTGTGTAAAAGCATAGTCCTTTGTAAGAATGTCTAGTTTTGATGTAGTCCAAAAATACAGTTTGTTCATTTATTTATATATTAATTCATCCCCATAACAGATTTGAAGAGATCATGTAACTACTTCAGAAAATATTTCATGCTTTTTTTTTCCACATACATTCATCAAGAATTTTAAAGCCACTTCATGTTCAATAATAACTGCATTAGTTTGTAGAAATATTAGTAACACAAAAGAGGTGTTTATGCAATACAAGAGTGACACTTGTATTGTAGACGCTTAAGTTGATCATGAGATTATATTTGTTTAATTGATTTGTTTATTCGTTTAATTAGATGTTTTACATTTTTTTAAATTAGAGGGGGTTATTGTTGTTACTTTCAATTTGAAGATTTCTGTACAAAGATTATGAGGTCAGCACAATCTATATTAAAAAATAAATTATTTATTTAATGTGATATAATTAGTGTCAGCAAGGAAGAAATATACTGTATTGATGAAAAAAAAAAGTGGCTGAATGTCACAGAATGAAATAGTTTTTTAAAGAAATACTCTGTTTTTGTTTTGTTTTTTCTTTATCAGACCCAACTTTATTTTCCCGTTTAGGGAAACTAAAATTGCAGCAAGGTGCCATAACACAGGCGAAGTTTCATGTACACATTTACAAAATATATACCACTCAACATACAATACATAATTTTTTAGGTGCATCTCCCTCCCCGCTGCACTCATTTAATGACCTAATGGCCACCATTATAAAAGAATTTCTAATTCTATTTGTCCTGCAAATAGAAACTCTAAAACGACGTCCTGATGGCAGAGGCTGAAACACAGAATACAATGGGTGATCTGGGAAGCATAAGATACCCTGAGCTCTCTTTAAAACATAATTACAGTAAATTACCATTGGACTAGTTTAGTTTTAAACTGATGATCTTGCCTGCCACCTTCACAAGGCTATTGTTATTATCAATAAAATGTCATGGAATAAAATGTATTGGTTTCTACATAAATCTTAAGCAGTATTACTGTTTTTAACATTGCTTGAAAAAAGTGTGATACATGAATGCTAGAATGATTTCTGAAGCATAAGTAATGAAAATTGTACTTTGCAAGAATAAAATATATTTAGAACGGTTTAACAAGCTATTTTAAGTTACATTATTTCACAATATTTAGGTGTTATCAATTCTATTTGTACAAGAGACTTTCTCCAAAAAGGAAAAAAAAGACAAAGTCTTGCCTGTCCAAAAATGTGGAACATTTTAATAATGTTACCAATAGTTATTGTAATAAATATACACATGAAATGCAATTTAAAATTGAATTCAACAGTGGAGTTTTGGGGTCTATTATTGATTATTAAGGTTTATTAAATACCATAGTCTGGGTCCAGTATTTCCATCTTTAGTATTTTAGTGATGTAATGCATCAAAAGACATTATAGCTGAAATATAAAAAGTCAAAACTTGAATTATGTAGGAAAATAAATTGAGAACCTAAGTGAAATTGAAGCAGCATTATTTGCTTCCCTATTTACAAAGCTAAAATTAAATAGCAAACAAGATGGAGATGGTCAATCTTTTCAGGGGTATTTACTATCATTAATGAAGTACTTTGTATAAGTTTTTATTATCAGAAAAAGTGTTTTGCACTGTGACCAACAGCCTCTCTCAACAGTATCAGCTATTGCGTTTGCATCAAAGACTTCCTGCTTATTATTTGAATGTCACTCAATGCAACATATCTGATCAACTCTATTGTGTTTAAAAAGCAGGCCTTCATGTTCTTCAGATAAAGTCTTGCTGTTTTAAAGCAAGTGTTTGAACATTAAATTGTCAGAACACATGAGTTGATAAGTGAATGTTAATAATATCGATTAAAAATGCATCAAATTGAGAAAATTGAAGCAGATCTATGTGGAGCAAACATCCTGCCAAAATCTCACCTGACCTACTTGTGTGACAGAAATGACGCTAGGGAAAGTTCATTACTTTAGATGCATTCCATGGCTTAAATACACGCTGTTCATTCCATTGCTCTGTAAATATCCAACATCTAGATAATTATCTGTGGATTAATAATGCAAATTATTCATGAGACACTTTGTGTGCTTAAGTAAAATAATTTATCAGTCTCAAACATGCGTTTTTGTGTCTTTTTAACTTCCTGAAGTTGTCAAGCCCTTGCCAGAGAAACCCGCCAAACCTGCAGGTCCCATCGTTCCCCCGAAGAAACCTGTGCCTCCAAGCAAGGGCCTCCTGCGTCCTTCATACCACACCAAACGGCCTGACTTGCCTCTTACTCCATCACCAGCCGCCAAGCAAGTGTTGGTGTCCTTCACTTTATCTTCATTTATTTTTAGATTGTAGTAGTACACTTAATATAAGACTCAGTATATTTAGAGTCAACATATTTCATATCAAATATACATATAAAAAACAGAGAGAACAAATACAGATAAAGTCAAAATTTTAGGCCTGCAGTGATATTATTATATTTTTCAAGTAATGTTTATGAGAGCATGGACATTTTCAGAGTATTTACTATAATATTTCTTTTTCTTCTGGGGAAAGTCTTTTTGTTTGGCTGGAATACAAGCTTCTTTTATTTTTTTCTCAAGTTTAAGGTCAATATTATACACCTCTTTAAGATTTTTTTCTCTCGATTGTTTACAGTATAACCTACTATTATCCAAAAACTTGCCTTATTATTCTAACATGCCTAATTAACACAATAACCTAGTTAAGTAAATTAGTTATTAGAAATTAGTTATTAAAACAGTGACACGGTGTCGCAGTGGGTAGCACGTTTGCCTCACAGCAAGAAGGTTGCTGGTTGGAGCCCTGGCTGGGTCAGTTAGTATTTCTGTGTGGATTTTGCATGTTCTCCCTGTGTTCGCGTGGGTTTCCTCCAGGTGCTCCGGTTTCTTCCACAAGTCCAAAGACATGTGGTACAGGTGAATTGGGTAAAACATATGCTGGATATGTTGGCGGTTCATTCCACTGCGGCAACCCCAGATTAATAAAGGGACTAAGCTAAAAAGAAAATGAATGAATGAATGAATAAATGAATGAGTTATTACAACTATTATGCTTAATAATGTTAAAAACAGCTTCTCTCTGTTAAACAAAACTTGGGAAATATTTAAAAGAAGTTAAAATACCGATAAACATTTTTACTTCAACTGTACATGTATACATACATACATGCATGCATTGAGACAATTTATAGTTCTGAATTTGAGTAAAAAATATAATTTTATAATTGTATTTATTTCATTCTGTAAATTACATACAAAAGCACTAAATGACAATATTTTTATTTGACATTTGGATTTTTTTTTTTACTTGAACTTTATAGAATAAAGCAAAAACTAAATTTTTCTTAAATCCATATCTAATAAATCCAATAGATCAAAAGACTACCAAGTGATCTCTTAATATATTATCATTATAAAGATATTATATAAACTGGAAAATATTTTAAGACCATGATGCCTGTAAATGGTGCAGAAAATCAATCTAATATTTCCTTATGAACTCCAGGCAAAATGGAGACGTTCCTCTCTCACGAAGAAAATCAGAGTGTGAACCTGTTCCCATCAAGCCAAAAACTGTTGTGGATATTGGTGAAAAGAGTACAGAAACTGGTAAGTCATTCTTCACTGTTTTATTATTATTTTTTTTATTATTATTACACAAAGCTGTTTAGCAGCAAAAAAAACCTCAAACCACACTTCATACACTTACACGCAATAACTTGCAAAAAAATGACAAAGGTAGTCATTTAGTTTAGTTTTGCTGTTGTATTTATAAACCTGTGACTACCATAGAGGCCATAACGCTGGTGTTTGGAATGGCTTAACTTCTGGTCAGATAAAGTGTGGCTTTGTTTGTGGATTAAAACCGCAAATCTCTTGCCCAAAGCAGGATTACTCATACTGCGCTGAGGATGATGGTTCAGATCTCTAGAGCAGGTGTCTCAGCCCCAGAGGCGCTAAAGCCTCAGTCATCTCCATGATTTCTTGCACACTTCAGTCTATTTGTCACCCCTATCTCATGGTTAATACCACACCAGAACCAGTCTGCTATTTAATAATACCAATGCCAAACTTCTATTAACCCTTTCTGCTCTGGTTTCTACTCATTATGATGATGATTATGATTATGATTATTATTGTTATTATTAAAGGACAAACACCTTGCTTTGACTTCCTTTTTAATCAATTACACACGCTTTTTATATGTATATTTATATAACGGATCAAGCTAAGAGGCGGTTCACACAGAGAACACATTTTTCTCTTCCATACTTTTTTTATGTAAATGTTCACTTGATGGACATGTGAGACTTGCATCACATCTTGTGTATTTTGCTGGGGCTTTTAAGTCTGTATGAACTGTTTTTTGCTGAGACCTTTTTTCAGTATGTTGATGTACTTTTCAATTTTTTTTATTTTCCAATCAAAAAGAATATTGAGTAGAGGGGCAGTTACTTGTGAGCCCCTTATTGTGTTCACATAGAGTGATGGGTCTCGAAACGAAATTGCATGAAGGAATGCATTCTATTGCGAGTTGAAAGCAATAACCATCTCAGTTGACCACTTGTGATCGAACCATGTAAATGCCTTCTGAAAACAAGGCTAATTTGGATTTTTTGTTTCGGGTAGCTGTTTTAGTCATTGGATAAGCTATTGTAATCTTTGCTGAGTAATTAAAATCAATTTAACTGACTGATAACTGTTCAACTGGCACAGCTTATCTATGAGCTCAAGCTTATTCTGATAAGAATTTTCAATTAAGGCATAGATGTATGTTTTTAAATCAGTTCTTACTGATTGAATGTTAAAACCTTGAATGTTAGCTTGAAGGCCAAAAGGTTTTGATAGAGGAAAAAGTGATTGAACTGCTTTAAATTTAAGGTAGCAGATTTTCAGAATTTTGGGGGTTTTTTTGTCAAAAGGCTTTACCAGGATATGCTTCAGACAGATGTTGACTGTGAAGTATAGCATTAAAGCTGTTGTAATCGCATTGTTCTGAAAGGTCATGAGCATATTTTTGCACTAGTGATCTGTTTTTTCTTTTCTTTTTTTCTGCCAACTTCAGAAAGAGAACATTGTCAGGTTATGCCATTTCTGGATGCAGGATAACATATGAGACCTCTTTTCACTTAGTTTTTTTACTTCGTTTTTTGTGTTTTCTGTCTCTGATATCTAAGGTAATGGGATAAAAAAGTGGCAAATGGGATAAAATGATCTTTTGGTAGGTAATTATAGGCATATTAAAATAAATTAGTCAAATTTTAGGTGCCAGAATTTATTATATCAAACTGACAGCCATTCCCAGACATTTTTCAAACACTGACACAATCTTTATACACATCATTCAGTTATGAATTGTAATTTCCTGCTCTGTTGGGTTTTTGATTTGGACATGATGGAAACTAACTTACCTTATATGACTTCTAAATCAGCATGTATAACTTTACTCTACATAAGAACGCACAACTAAGATGAATCCTGTTTGAATGAGCAACTGCAGGCTGATCAGTGTTTATACTTGAACACTTTTGTGTGTTCTTTTGTTTCCCCATTAGTTAATCTCATGAGTTTTGATGATGTCTCCTCTTCCTCTGAGAAGTTAAGTCACCCTACCGCACAGCGACCAAAGATGCCTGGGAAAAGACCGCCTGCTCACAGAGGCCACTCAGTTTGTACACTTTTTTTCAGCTTAAGCTATATGATCTCTGTTTACCGTAATTGCTCACCCAAAAATAAACAGTTACTTAACCTCAGGTGTAGGGCTGCACAATATTGAAAAAATCTAACATTGCGATGTTTTGTTATTCTGTGATATGAATACAATTTCACCAGATGACTTGAATATCTCTCTTTGGAAAGAATGAATAATTTTGGACTGATTGTGATGATTCTGTTGAAAGCATAAAGATTACAAGCATAGATCAATACAATTTAGAAAATATTAATAATTTAAACAGTAATTGCATAATAATTCAATAAGATTAATCATCATTAAAGTTACAAATGTTTTTATTTTTATGCCTGAATGCTTTTAAAATCATTTTACAGTCACAGGCCTCAAAAACGCGTTAAAATGATAAATTATAATACACACTTAACATTGCTTATTTCTGCTATGTGTCTATTGTGAATTATCACATTGTGATATCAATGCTGAAATGATATGTTGTGCAGTCATGCTCGGGTGTGTCTAAAACTTTACGAGTTTCTTTTTTCTGTTGAACAGAAAAAACATATTTTGAAGAATGTTGAAAACTGTTTGCCATTGAAATCCATAGTAGAGGAAAATGACACCATGTTAGTCAATGGTTGGTTTTCAGCATTCTTCAAAATATCTTTTTTTTTCGTCAAAACAAAGATTTTTAAATGGGTTTGAAACAAGTCTGAGTAAATGATGAGAGGATTTTAGTTTTCTGGTGAAATATGCCAAATAATAAAATAAAATATTAAAATAAAAATGCGTTATTTATGTACAGTGCTCAGAATAAATGAGTACACTCCATTTTGAAAATCAATATTTTTATACATTTCTCAGTGAATATAGGTATTACATTTTGGTACATTTGAACAAAACAGATTTTTTAAACAGATATATTTATTAAAATAATATTTTAGTCACTGAACATCTTCAGAAACAGAAAGATGATACATTTAAATTCAAGTTTAATATTGCAAAAAAAAATAGTCAACTGTATTTGATTTATTTTTTGTTTAATAAAATACTTTTATTCAACTGAAAAAAAATCGCAAAATGCAAAACTATTTAGGTGCTTAAAATGAATTTTTAATTAATGTTATTTTACTTCTATTTTAATGAATTGTATCCTGTAAAGAGCATGCAAATCCAAATCCAAAGGGTTTAAATCCAATTCTGCCTCCAATCTTCAGTGCTAAATTCACAACATCACAACTTACGAGACAACTTTTCACCTTGATGAGAAATCTTGTTGCGATTTAGTCTTGCGAGATCTGGTTGCCCGAGATCCCATCACTCCCATAATGCACAAATATAATATAGCATCTTATAGAAAATATTAAATTTGTAAAGGGTGTACTCGTATATGCTGAGCACTGTATACATTTAATTAAAACTACATTTTATTTAGCACACTCATTAAGTGCATTCCTATCACCTGGAGATTAACGTATTGCACTAGTTTTCATTAACTTGAAATCATTCATTTAAATTAAATCCCATTTGTTTAGTAGAAGAAAAACATAAGGACATCATATTTAATTGAAATGGTGTTATGTTAATTAAACTGCATGTACCATTCTCTACATCAAGCAGGCAGCTTGCATAACTGTTGTATAATTTTTCGAGATAAATAGAGTTTACATTTCTTTGTTGGCAGAATTGTTGTGTTGGTTTATTCAAGAGTTTACAGAAAGTTCCACACACTGCTTAAAACCACAGATATGCAGGCTAAGAAAACTATTATCTATTAAATCTCATTATACTACCATAGGCAGTTATTTTTAGATCATACCTCTAAAGAAAACACCCTTCTTTTGATGTAAAGCGTGGCAAAATGGAGGGATCATGCTGTGCTCTAGTTTTGATTGAAAAATGCTTCAGTGTTGAAAGCCTGGATGGGACATGTGTTAAGTATAGCACTATTTGCACTTTCTTCTTGCCTTGTTTTTCTAACATCCTCCCATGATTCCTTACAGCCAAGCAAGGATGTTGGAGAGAAAGCTGAGAAAACAGAGAAAATAGATGAAGTTGAAACAGCTCCTGCTCCTGTGCCTACTCCTTCCACACAGAATTCAATTAAGGTTAATGAAGCTTTACCTTATATACATCCTTCACATGCAAAAATAAGTTTTTGTCTTGTTTAGGCTTGCAACTAATGGTTATTTTTATAATCGATTAGTTGGGCAGTTATTTATTTATTCTGATTAATCGAAAAATAGAGTTTTTATTAGTTTTGCTTATTATAACTGTATTAAACCATAAATTAGGGTATTATATATGTACAAAAGTATACTTTAAAAATGCAAGAGCCACATTTTGAGTTTAATGGTCTTAAATTTTGAGATTTTAAACCTTAAATGAAAGACAAAGTGTGTTTTTAAACAATAAAACTTTTCTAAACATCCAAAATTAAAATAAACTTAAAGCAAAACAAGTGTTGTACCCTTATTATACTCACATTATTAAACAAGGACATTAAACATGCAGACATTAAGATATTAAGCAGCAAAATGTGTTAAAATATCAAAATTATAAATAAACAACAAAATATTTATTTTTGAAACAGGTAGAACTCAAAAAAACAGGTAAACTTCCACTGCTCAGCAGTGGTGGAAAGAGTACAAAAAAATTGTACTCAATTACAAGTACTGTTACATTGCTGAAATTATACTCAATTACAAGTAAAAGTACTTGTGTTAAAAAGTACTTAAGTAAAAGTACAAATTACTTTTCAAAAAAACTACTCAGTGTACAAATTACTTTTTTAGCTGGTGGTATTGGCGAAATTATCCATAATTGCTGAATCAGACAAGATCCAAGCAATAAAACACAATTCGCCCACGTGTGTGTGTGTGTGTGTGTGTGTGTGTGTGTGCGTGCGTGCGTGCGTGCGTGCGTGCGTGCGTGCGTGCGTGCGTGCGTGCGTGCGTGCGTGCGTGCGTGCGTGCGTGTGTATGTATATATGTATGTATATGTATATATATATATATATATATATATATATATATATATATGTATATGTATGTATGTATGTATGTATATATATTAGGGCTGTCAATATTAGCGCGTTAACGCACGTGATTAATTTGAAATGTTTAACGCGTTAAAAAAATTAACGCATTTATCGCAGTTGCAGTTTTTTTTTTTTTATTTCCTGTTGTGGTCGACGTGTGTTCAGGGCCGGGCACGCCCATAGAGGCGACCTCCTCACTTTCATCCGCGACACCCACCCCCTCCCTCCCGGTGCTAACTTTTAACCGCAAACCGGTAAGTTTCTATTTCACTTTCGGGTTGATGGCGGCGTGATCACGGTTTGCCTACAGCGCCAGTTCAGCTTGCTCCGGTCCTGCGTGTGTTTAATGTGCAAAGAAATATGGATAAAGGAGAATATGGAACCATGTAAATGTACTCAGTGAAAGCGCCAGATGATGTCACAAGCTGTCAAAGACATCCCATTCCTCTCTAAGTTGACTCCAAGCGCCTGCAACACTACACACAACTTTTGTAAAGCGTCTGCTTCACGTTGATGTGTCAGAATCCTTGATTGAGAAATAAAGCCATACTTTAGAACGCTTAGTTTAAGCAAATTTGATTCGATCGTGCGTGTTGATGTGCTGAATCGATCTGTCTCTCTTTGGCTCCTCTGCGTGTGTGTGTGTCTGTGTCTGTGTGTGTGTTTTCTGAATGAGTGTATGGTCTGTATGGTGATCCTCCAGCATCTGTACCTCTCCCAGAACCTGTGCATGTGTTTAATATTAGATAATATCAGTGTGTGCTTGTTTAACCTGCTAATGGAAGAGGAGCTGTGTGTGTTGTTCCCGATAATGTCAATAGACTGGTCTGTCTTAGCAACTGGTTAAATCGTCACCTTAGAATTATAAGGTTCTGTCTGACATTTTTGTCAAAATTGAGTTATTGACATTCTTATTATATGACAACTTATTTACATTATGGGATGTTTTTTTATAAGTTGTTTACATTAAGACCTTTTATTTAAAAGCAAAAACAAATTATACACACATGCTGTTTGCTATGGAATGCAAAAACTTTGAAGCTCAATATCTCAAAATCATTCAGAACGCAGACAGAACCTTATAATTCCAGGGTGACGAAATGTTAAGGACAAAGCTAAATTGTTTCTACTTTATAATTAATGTTCTCAACTCGCAATACAACTTTACAATAAATACAATTGTTTGTATTCAATACTTTATTATTATAATTTTTCAATTTCTATATTTGCAATGCCTGTATTTTGGATTTTTTTTTATTCGTGATTAATCATGATTAATCACACAAAAATGTGTGATTAATTAGTTAATTTTTTTAATCAATTGACAGCCCTAATATATATATATATATATATATATATATAT
>CAIGQZ010034990.1:19819280-19843554 GCA_903798205.1 Danio tinwini | reverse complement strand
TGTCTGTATGTATGTATGTATGTATGTATGTATGTATGTATGTATGTATGTATGTATGTATGTATGTATGTATGTATGTATGTATGTATGTATGTATGTATGTATATATATATGTATATATATATATGTATATGTATATATATATGTATATGTCACAAAAATTAAGTTGTAAGTCTTCTTACCATTGTGTTTTATAAAACACTTTTGTAACTTTATAAACAGTATTAACTTATCCCAGTGTCATGGGATAACAAACAGCAGGGTTATAATATCATAATATTATGATAGTATAACATGCAGATATCATAATATCAAATTTAAGACTTTTTAAGGACCTTTTTAAGACCATTAAGTATTAAATTTAAGACCAATATCAAAAACGCGCGAGAAAATGCAAAATCACAAAATTAATTAATTAATTCATTTATTCATTCACTTTCTGCCGCTTTTCTGACGCGGGGGTAGCAGTCTTAGGAGAGAACCCCAGACTTCCCTCTCCCCAGACACTTCCTCCAGCTCCTCTGGGGGATCCCTAGGCGTTCCCAGGCCAGCCAAGAGACATAGTCCCTACAGCGTGTCCTGGGTCTTCCCCGAGGCCTCCTCCCGGTGGGACATGTCTGGAACACCCTTCCTAGGTAGGCGTCCAGAAGGCATCTGAAACAGATGCCCGAGCCACCACAGCGAACTTCTCTCGATGTGGAGGAGCAGTGGCTCTACTTCGAGCTCCTCCCGGGTATCAGAGCTCCTCACCCTATCCATAAGAGTGCGCCCTGCCACCCTGCAAAGGAAACTCATTTCGGCCGCTTGTATCTGAGATCTTGTCCTTTTGGTCATGATCCAAAGCTCATGACCATAGGTGAGAGTAGGAACGTAGATTGACCGGTAAATCGAAAGGCTTGCCTTTCGGCTCAGCTCCTTCACAACAACAGACCGGTACATCGACCGCATTATTGCTGCCGCTGCACCAATCCGCCTGTCAATCTCACGTTTCATCCTTCCCTCACTCGTGAACAAAACCTTGAGATACTTAACTCCTCCACCTTTGTGTCTTTGTATAGTTTTACAGCCAACTGTGTGCTAGTTTAAAGCTCCGAGCTTGTAGCCTACACCGAGGCTAATAACTAAGCACACTGAATTAATTTTAAATGAAAGGCATCACACACCGGATGCCCCGCGACATGGCGCACACATGACAGTTGAAAGTATCGCACACTTAAGGCGCCAGTGTGTGTCACATGATAGAACCTTATGTTTAGAATTCAGAAATGCATGCCGCTGCGTGGTGCGACGCTGCTTGTCGCTGAGCGGCGCTTCTGGTGTACGACCTGCTTGAGGCTATATCTAAAGGGCGTCATACACCTGATGCGTTGCTCAGAGCCACAACACTGCACACCAGATGTGCACATTCGCATGTTATTTAAAATGAAACTATTCAGATAACGCTCTGTGGTGCAGCAGAAATATGAAGTGTCCTGAGCAGGGCCAGCGCGTCCATAGAGGCGACCTAGGCAGCAGAATAGTGAGTGAAAGCTTGTATATCTTTTGGTAATATGAGAAATGAATAATTGAATAGCTGAATAAAAGATTTCCTCACATAACTGTGTGATTAACTGTGACTCCTTGAGAACATCGCATGAAATTGTTTTCAAAGGTTTGTTAGCAAGCAACAGCTCTGATATGATCTCGACTGAATGTCTGGCTCTTCTTTTTTCAGCCTCGAGGACTTGTTTTAGTATGTAGAGATCTTTGCATTAAGCTCATGCGTCTGGTTTCACGTTGATGCTTCCCATATTTGGTTAATTGTACCGAGTATGTTTGGGTGTCTGGTAGTTTGTTTGTTTTTCTCTTTTCTTTTTAATAAAGTGAGGATGAATTGGACTGAAATAGAATTACAATTTTACTTTGACTGATTGGTCCGTTTTGTTGTTATAGCTGTTTTTAGATGTAAATTCTTAGATTGTAAAGCTAAAAAAATCTGATTAAAGTGGTTAGTTCACCCAAAAGTGAAAATGCATTTACTCTCAAGTGGTTATACATCTTTATGGGTTTCTTTTCTTCAGGTCAACACCAAAGAAGATATTTTAAAGAATGCTGAAAACCTCCATTGACATGCATAGTGGGAAAAACAAATACTATGGAAGTCAATGGCTACAGGTTTTCAGCTTTCTTCATAATATCTTCTTTTGTGTTCAACAGAGGAAAGAAATTCAAATGGGTTTGGAACAAGGCAAGTAAAATGATGACAGATTTTTCAATTTTGGGTCAACTATCCTATTAAGAAAGCATCTTATTAGCAAGTTGTATAAAATTACTTTTATTGTTATTATTTATTTGTCAGTTCAGTGAGTTTTGACTACACAGCAAAATCCTCTGAGTAAAATTTACTTTGTTTAGATAGTATTTGGTCCCTCTCTAAATTGAGTTAAAGTTACTCAAGCTACTGAGACAATAAAAGAATAAATTAGGTAATAATTTAGCACTGATGCTGAACACCTGCTGTTAATAAAAAGAAACACAGAACTACAACTGACTTTAGTCACAGCCTTAAATGAAATCAGCCAATTAATACATCTCTCAAAATCTCAGCAGAGGATCATTAAGCAACTTCACAAACAACAGCTTTACTTATTACCAACCTGTTTGCCCTTATTTAAAGAGGGCAATTTTTTTATTTTCTTTTTGTTTCTTCCTCATGTACAGACCTTTATTTTAACTGCTTAAACTTGAACCTAATGAGACTAAATTAAATCATCACTGATGAAGTCATGTGCCATTTAAAGAAATTTGGCCACAGCTCCAAACCTATCAGGAAGAGCGCAGTGATTTAGAGTATATTTGATTGAAAGTTGTATTCAAACATTCAATAGATAATGAGGACAACAGGCTAAGTAAACGAAAAATGTATTTTCATTTTGCTGATTAGCTGAGCAATAATATAGTTTACATTGTGCAACAGTATAGGCAATCAAGCACATTGTAATGCCTATATTCTATCCAGATCTCTTTTTGGTCTGCTAATTTTGATTCCTGTCTACTTCATTCAATAATTCAAGCCTTTTGACTCTGTGATAAAGATTTCAAGTGCTTCTAGAGCAATGCAGTTATTTTAAACACAATGAGCCAAATAGATTTGTAATTTCACTAGAGCACAGACAGAAAACAAGAATGCAGCCAATCTAATTATGACAAGATGTGACAAGTTCTTTTTTTAATCTACATTTAGAATTATTATTTAGTATTAGTATTCAACATGTAAAGAACATTTTATAGTAATATAAACTTTGTAGGAATTATTTTATTGATTTATATACTTAGACAATTATAAATACCACATATTTTTTAGCTAAAATACTAACGCATCTATCACAGTTAATAGCACAAAATGCATTTTATTTATATTTTATCAAAACCTTTTGATCAAAACCCATTTAATCAAAAAAAGCTTTTCTATCACTTGGAGTTAAATCATTTTGCATTACTTTTCATATAAAACAAGTAACTCATTTAATTAAAGCTCATTTGATTAGTAGACGAAAAAACAATGCTGTTATATTAAAGCATGTCCCACTCCCTATATATAAACCTTTAATCTTTAGACATAGAGTAAATTACTTTGGAGAATTCAGTGAAAAAAAAAATGCTGCAATGTAATATATTTATGAATTAATTTGTTCAATTTAAATGTGACACACCTACACACATTTTAATTAATTAATTATTTTCTTAATATTATTTAATAATTTATTTATAAATGGAAAAATGGTCATGGAAACAATTTGTATTCAGATAAAACATTATGAGAAAATCACTCTTTGGACAAGTGACTTGAGACCACCTCCTGGGTTAAAGAGACCTTTTTCTTGTTGCTTATTAATACAAATTATTTTTGCATAAAAAATTTCATAAAGTAGGGGGATTAATGTTCCTCTTAAGCAGGGGTTTTCCGACAGTTATGAAGATGACATCAGTCTATAAAACACCTTAGCCTTTTGATTCAAGGTCACCTGGAGTTGTATGAAACATTAATTAAGTGTAATCACCCTCGCTCTTTAGTCTAACGGGGAACTCGATCAGAAATGTACTGTAGGTGTTTTTGTGCCCTAACAGATTGTATTGTTAAGCTAAACTCATCTGAATTTGAAGGATGTTGAGCATACCATGCTAGTACAACAATGTTTTGCAAAATAATCCAAAACCCTGGATTAAAACCACAATCCCAATTAGGATCTGTAACTTTTTATCCTGTGAGTTAGAATATATTTAACTAACGGAAACTGCTTAAATGTCTTTTACTCCTGTTCAAATAGGATTCTTATGGAGTTTAGTATAAAATTTTATTTGAGTAACTTCTATGTCTGGAAAGTTATGGAAAATATTTACTTTCCATAGTCCAAAAATAATGCAATAATATTTTTCCTGGTGTTTGAATGTAACGTTTACCTGAAAGTCAATAAAGCAGATGACCTTTATCAAATGATCATCAGGTGCATTTACAAATTGAAGTTATCAGAAGTAAAATCTTTAGAGAAGTCTGGAAATGCAATGGACATCTGGTAAAGTGTGGAATTTTAAATTAGAATTTTGTAGGAACGCTGGATTAAGCTATGACCTGAAAATTTAGGACACTAGCTATGTTTCCATTCAATGATGTGAATTAAACTGGAACATCTTATAAAACGTTTGAGAATTAAGCACCATGTTTCCATCTAATGAGTCAAAGAGAACAATCACTTCACTTCCTGATAAATTGGTGCCTAAAAAATGGAAGTAGCTTTTTTTCTTATATAATAAATCCATTGCATCTGGTAAGATGAGGATGAAATGTTTTATTTGCATATTCAAAATGTATGCACATCTTGGCATTTCTATGAAGCATTTTTTATGTGATTTATCCAAAATGCATATATAGAAATAGGAGGATGGAAACGGGTCTATTATAGTTTGTTGTTCACTGATCACTGTTTTGTTTTTCTTGCAGATGCCCATTTCATCTCCGTTACCATCTACAACACCTAAAACAATTTCAGCCACCCTTATCACCCCTGAACCCAAACCAAAACCTGACAAGGAACAGGAGAAGGCATCTGAACTGGAGGAGCTAAAGGATCAGATAAAGGACCTGGTGCTGTCTGTAGAATTACTGAAGACACAGCAGACGTAAGTGGTAGCTTTTTCCATGATGCTTGTTTTTCATCATATTTTGTAATAGTAAATCAGTTATTCTCATAAAGCAGTTCTCCTCATGGCATCTCATTGTGCAATAAACTGAAATTATTGAAAATTTGCAAATGTGCATATCTCGATACATATATATTGCAATGTTTTGCCATAAATGAGCAGTTTAATAGAAAAGTATGTGCCTGCCATGTGCCTCTGTGTGCCTGCCATTAGCACACCAGGCAATGCAGTTACATGTAACGTACATCTCTGAAACCAAGCAGAGTACACACGCTGGTTTTCTTTTTTTAAAATCTGTAACTATTTTTAAACGATTAATGATTTTAGTATGGATGCTGAAATACTGCATGTCCAGGCAATCAAGCCATGTTAAGAAAGCAAAGAAGCAAGTCGGTTTTACTAGAAGTAAATGATTTTGTTTTACTGGTTGTTCTTAATGTTTTAATGGTGATAAATCAATAGAGCAAAGGTAATAGTTAGTTATTTTATCAAATTTTTTTATTCATTTAAATTTAATCCATCTTTATTTTTATTGGGCTTTTACAATGTAGATTGTTTCAAAACAGCTTAACATAGAAGTTCTAGTAAATTAAAGCTGTGTCAGTCCAGTTTTAGTTCAGTTCAGTGTGGTTTAAATTTCAGTTTTACAAGATTAAAATCTCTGAATTGTTTTATACAACAGTAAATCATGGCTGTTCACATTTAGTAGTTGTAGTGATGCTTTCTTTTCCCTAAAAAAAATAAGAAACGCATGCTGTAATTTTTTTATTGCAGTTTTAAATTTGCAGACAGATGTATGGAACATAGGGTTTTCCACATTGGATACACCAAACGACCAAACATAGGAATCCAGAAATTGCAGAAAAGTAAAAAACAACAAAAAAAAAATTTATTCCATAAATAAATAGGAAAATTACATTAAGGATTCTAAGATATAAAAACATTCTAAATAAAACAATAAAAATTGTTTTCTACACAATCTAAACAAAATCGGATAATACTGATTTGTTGCCTTTCAATTACAATTCGATTGTGTATTTATTTTTTACCCTATGTTGTGGTACCTAGTCTATACCTTTTTTTTTAAACACACACTAGAGCTTGTGCATTCAAAATTCTGTCGTATGGAGCTGTGAAAAGGGGCGGGGTTAAACAATATGATTAGACATTAATAAAAGTGAGCGATTGCTCCATATTTTTAATTTCTTGACCTGATGTGATTTCACATGTAAGGATTCACCAAGCTTGAACTTTTGAATGCAGTGACATGCGAAACTTGTCGCACGTGCTTGCGTTTCTGGTCTGCCACATTCGCATGCCTATGTTAATGGAAGACTATGGAGCGAAATGTGCAGTGTGAGCGCGGCTTTATAATAGCAGTTTTACCTAATCTTAATAGTTTGTTAAACTAGTAATAATATGTAAAATAAATTTGACAAATGTCTGTATATTGAAATGGAGGTTAGTTTTTACTTCTTTTCTTTTCTTTTGCCAAAACATGCTCTTACATTGTTAGTGTAAGCATCATCTATTTTACATAGATATAAAAATAAATTTGAGCTATTGCGTGTTTTATGATATGCTATTATAAATTTAAACGTGTCTTATGATTTACCGCATATATGTAGACATTACATGAAACATTAGGTCATGAAAATTGACTTAGTCCTGAAAAAGTCCTGGAATTTTTGTAGTAAAAATGTGTATGAACCCTGCATTTTATAACATTGCCTGTCAAAATTTTTTTTTTTACATTTTCTTCAATATCACACAACCATATTAAACTACATAGAAATGATGGCTTCATGATACTGGGAATATATACAATTTTGTTGTTTAGTGTTGCGATAACAATACTTCTTACCATGTAACCAACTTGAAAAACACTATTTTATCAGCAATATTTAAAATATAAATGAAAATTGGTTATGAGGACACAAAAATTAACAGGTAATAGATATTTAACTCAGATAATTAAATAAAATAAATAAAAAAACTATATCAACATACAAACATTTAGATTTTAAAACACCACAAATGAAAGAACCTCAGAGGAAATTCTGCTTCTTATTTGCTGTTGTCAGTTTCCTCTCTTGCCTATCACCTACTGGAGAGGTGGGGATAAAGATAGTAAAGACCCCATCCTATTGGTCAGATTTGGATAAACAACTTATGCATGCTTGGCACATAAAATGAAATTTATTTTATTGCACTTCTCTGCAGTATTGATATTGCGTATAATATCGCCATAATTATGCTTTTCGATATATTGTGCAGTAGGGCTGCACGATAATGGAAAAAAATGACATTGCAATATAAATTTTTTCTGCGATACACATTGCAATAATGAGTATATTTTTACCAGATGAAATAAATGGCCTAATATGGTAAGAATTCATCATTTTAGATTGATTGGTTTGATTTTGTAGGGAAGGTCATCTGCATAAAATGGACTAAACCAATCACGAGCGTTGATAAATGCAGTACAGCAAAGATACCTAACTGTAAAATGTATAATCAAATGTAAAATGATCCAGTATAGTCTTTATCGTATTTATATATAAATACAATTACAGTTTCTTAAAGTTACAAACATTATAATTTTGTGTGCCTGAGTTCTCCACATTGCAGATCCTGTGATGTGACTATTGCAGACTTGCTCATCGCGATATCATTGCTCAAATGATATATTGTGCAGCTCTACTAGAAATTATACAAACCTTTTAAGAAGCTCCACGTAATTCCGTAACCTCCTTCTGCACTTTTCAGGAGAGAGCTTGGTGAACTTCGAAAAGAGCTGGATGATGAGCGACTCAAACGTGTAGCCCTGCAGGTAAGTCTTCTTTAAATCAGATTTGGTCTTTTACGCCTTGTCAGTGTTTGTTAGTTTGATGTAAAAGGATGTCAGGGTGCTGGTTCTGAAGATGGCGAAATGCAGGCGGGATACCTTGAGTTTGCTTCCTCACACAGTAGGGTGAACACAATGAGCTCTGAATCCCCCGCTGAGGATTTCACCCACTCACTGACCATAAACACTAACAATACAGTCTCTAAAGTCCACTCCATCCACAAAGAGATGCAGTCAGACAAGGTCAAGATTTCGATTGAGGTCTTCAAATGGGATATGGATGCATCTTTTGTGACATAAAATGAAATAAAATAGAACATTTATCTGAAATGAATAGCATATTTGTGTTCTACTACATATTTGTGCACTTTTCTTTGTTTATCATTGCTTGAATGAAAACTACTGAATAAATTCTGCATAGTTCGTATTGCTGTTGCTTCCTAGTTATTACTAGATAGATCCCTCATTACTACAACGCTGAAGTCATAAACTGTCAAATGACACCAAACATGACATATGCTCAGAATGTCCCGGTTGTCCTTCATTAGCATTAAATAGTATATAATATTTTCTCAGCTTACTTTTGTTTCCTACTCGACGAATGAAATGTACTGCATGAGTTTCCTGTAGTGTGTATGCCATTATTTTAAGCAATCAGTCATTGTTTTTTTTTTTTTTTTTGCTTAAACAAACTACAAATCCAACATTATTTGCTAAATCCAATAAAACTGCTAAAAATCATGCTTAACCCTTATGTACTGTTGGGGATGTTTTCATCCACTCTGGGGTGATTTTGAGTCTTAATTTGGCCAAAACTTTTTTGTGTTTCAGCTAGCAGAATGAGTTTTGGTGACAAATCTTATTTTGACAACATTCTTTATTTTGAGAAAATGCATTGGATTTATTTTTTTACTCTACAATACACTCTGGGCAAATTGATTACCCTTTTGTTATGTTAGGGAAGAAAACATCCACTAAATTAAACTGCTGTCAAAATGCATCAGATAAATGATATAATATTTTTTGCATAAATCTGTTAATCGACCTCAGTCCTGATCAAAACTACCAAATTGCCAAATTCATAAATGATGTCACTGATTTGGTGAAAAAACGCACACAATGATTTTTTTTTATTTAAAAGGTAATTGTGGACTGGATTTTTTATTACAACACCATATAATCATGCATATTTGATTGTTGGTGGTTTTTCTTTTTGGGAAGAGGTAAAAGGTGTAATTTTTACTATTGATCATCAGCCGGCACCATTAACCCTGTGCAAAAAAAAAAAAAGCTTAGTTTTTGAATTTTACATGGAGTATAACAGCTAATTAAAGTGTGTGTGTGTGTGTATGTGTGTCTGAGAGTGTGAGAGTGACCTTTAGTCACTTTCCTTGATTTGTCTGAGAAAATCAAAATATGCATCTCAGGTCTAGTATTTGTTTTTCCTACTATGGAAGTCAATGGTTACAGGCTTTAAGATTTCTTTAAAATATATTCTTTTGTGCTTAAGAGATAAAATAAACTCATGTGAGTAAATAATGACAAATTTTTAATTATGGGTAAACTATGCTAACTAAATTGGGTTGTTTCACATTCAAAATTTGGGGGTTAGGTTTATTGTATACCACTTTTTTCAATATTGCACAGCCCTTATTAAACAACATGGAACGTGCACGATACTGGCAAAATATTTGATATTATGTTGCGATTAACAATATTTCTTAGATATAACTAACTATTTTATCAGCAATTTATATATATATATATATATATATATATATATATTTATGATTTAACTAACTTGGTTTAGTGGTAGGGTTAGGGTAGGGCCATAAAATCCACTTTTAGAGTGAAAAATAGATTATGCCAATTGCGAGTCCTCATAGACAGTTTGTGTGTGTAATAAGTCTTTACTTGACAAATGAAAACTACATGAGCTGTCAGACATTTTTCTTTGCCAAACAATTCAATTTGTAAGCAAGCATTTCAAATTTTCTTGAGATGAATCTCATTGTTTTGTGAATTTTTTTTTAAAGTCTAATAGAATCTTTATATTGCAAACAGCATCTCTGCATTTTAATAAAAAAGTGTCTGTCTGCTTTTATCCAGATGGAGATAGACAAACTGAAGAAGATATGTGTACAATCCACATGAAATCATGGCGTCAGAACTGGACTAACGACTTTGCTGTTGTGTTAAAAGTGGAAAGCGACCACCACCTGGAGGGACTGATATCATTCGCATCATCTTCACACTCGCTGACTTACTCCACGAATTGTAAGATTCACATATTTGCACATGATGAGTTTGTTTTCTAGGTTTAGAAAAGTGTAATTATGAAAGATGTATATGTTTGTTTTTCTTTTCTTTTTTTTTTGCCAACAAAAAATGATTGAGGCCTTACTTTACTACTGTGCTGGATATGCATTCTGTGCACTAACTGAGAAGTGCAGCGGATTATGCATTTAATACTACTGAATCTGTATAAGCGTTGGGGGATTATGTTGTTTCCTTGTGTTTTTTTATGACATGGGTTAGTTTTTAAAGAAAACTATTATGATCTCAGCAATATTCTGTCTATATTAGCCTCTTTAGATGATTATCAAATGTACGGCATATTCTTTTTTTCTTTTTTTTTTTTCAATGGTAATGATGTATTCTGTCGTTGATGTTATTTCAAAAGGGAAAACGTTTCTTTTTGTTTTTCTCTAACATTCCTATCCAGGGTAACACTATTGTGCCTGTTAAGATTTTTACAAGTGTTAATACTGGGAGCTCTCATACTATATAAATATATATAAATATAAATATATATATGTGTATACTTAGATCTACAGCATGATATATATTTTTATGGTCTATTGATTGTGACATCATAAAAAAATGTACTGGGTTTGTTTATTCATGTTTGGTTAAAAGTATTCACACCCACCCACGCAAACTGGCTTCGGTAACCTGTGCCGTTTCACCATACGAATGGCAGGAAACCCATTTTGCAATTTTTAGCTCTGTTTAATAGCAGCAAGTGGGGTTGTTCTACCTCCAAATATCACACTGAAATTGGAAAGATCCATTTTTCTGGATAAACCCCCTGGCTGGTTGAACAGGTTAAACCTCATGAATGATGAATTGCAGATGGTGAACACATCTTGGGTTAGAGAATGCTGGCTGGCACAGAATGGCTGATATTTGTCAGTAAAGTAAAGCCAGGTACTCTTTGTTAACCAGAAATATATCCATTCACCGTTGGTTATGCTATTCAACTATGTACCGCTGACCAAAATGGATTCGGTTTGTTGTAATCCTTGAAAGATGCACACTTTCAAGAACACTTAAGTGTGCTTATTCTTCAAGCCGCTTAATTCTTAAACTGAAGAAATGCATTTTTAAAAGCATTCCCGATCAAAGGTTGTTTGTTGTGTGGAACTGATTGATTAGGGTGGCAGGTCGATTGCTAAAGCAATAAACAGACACATCTTTCTTGTTTCCGTTTTTTGTGTCCAATTAATGTTTTGGTGCAAAATTAGCGCTCTGTGGTTTTTTTTTTTTTTTCGAAATTGGGTAGAGCACATTCCATTTTATTATTTCAAGGCTTCAGATCTGTTGTGCACATTCAGCATCTATCAGAATGATCTTGTTTACATGATTTCAAACTGAATTGCATGAACTGAGATTTTTTTTCTTTTCTGCAAACTAAATAAATATCATGTTTATTTACAGAGATTGTTCCGGTCTCTGATTATTATTTATGATTCTTTCATTCACTTATTTAGTTCATTTCTTGTTTGATTTTACTTGCTACTTTAGTTTGAGTGTTACTTGATGTAATGCTTATTTAGTTTCTTTTTTACTTGCTTTATTTTTATCACTTATATTTACTTCCTTTTCTTATTATTTGTTTACTTGTTATTAGTTAGTTTCTTCATTTACTTTGCATATACTTATTTTATTATATATATATGACATTTACTTTATTACTTTCTCTCTGTATATGCTTAGCTATTTTTTAACCTAATTTTTTTTTACTTTTTGTGATTGGAAAATTGGTTTATTTTTGTTATTATTTTTGTTGTTATTGTTTCTTATGCTCACCAACAATGCTTTTGAGATGATCAGAGGTCAAAATGATCTGCTGCAGTTCAAACCAAGCATCAGAATGGGGAAGAAAGGTGATTTAAGTGACTTTGAACGTGGCATGGTTTTTGGTGCCTCTCAGGCTGGTCTGAGAATTTCAGAAACTGCTGATCTACTGGGATTTTCATGCACAACCATCTCTAGGGTTTATAAAGAATGGTTCGAGAAAATATCCATTGAGGGGCAGTTCTGTTGGTGCAAATGCCTTGTTGATGCCAGAAGTCAGAGGAATTTGGCCAGACTGAGTCGAGCTGATAGAAAGGGAACAGTAACTCAAATAACCACTTGTTACAATTTGAGAAATGCAGAAGAGAGTCTTTAAATGTACAACATGTCCAACCTTGAGGCAGATGGGCTATAGCAGCAGAAGATGTGTGGCCAGGTGCCACTCCTGTCAGCTAAGGATATGAAACTGAGGCTACAATTTGCACAGGCTCAACAAAAATTGGACAATAGAAGATCTGGTTTGAGTCTTGATTTCTGCTGCGACTATCAGATGGTAGGGTTAGAATTTGGCATCAACAACATGACCGCATGGATCCATCCGACCTTGTATCAACGGATCAGGCTGGTGGTGGTGGTGTAATAGTGTGAGGGGTATTTTCTTGACACACTTTGGGCCCATTAGTACAAATTGAAGGTTGTGTTAACGCCACAGCCTACCTGAGTATTGTTGCTGACCATGTCCATCCCTTTATGACAACAGTGCACCCATCTTCTGATGGCTACTTCCAGCAGGATAACGCGCCATGTCAAAAAGTGGGAATCATCTCAGACTGATTTCTTGAACATGACAATGAGTTCACTGTACTCAAATGGCCTCCACAGTCACCATAGCTCAATCTAATAGAGCACCTTTGGGATGTGGAGAAGCGGAAGATTCACGTCATGGGTGTGCAGCCATCAAATCTGCAGCAACTGCTTGATGCTATCATGTCAATATAGACCTAAATCTCTGAGGAACATTTCCAACACCTTGTTGAATCTATGCCACGAAGGATTAAAGCAGTTCTGAAGGCAAAAGTGGGTCCAACCCGATTCTAGTCAGGTGTACCTAATAAAGTGGCCAGTGAGTGTATACAATATAGTAGAATTAATTAATATAGAAAATTTTGGAAATTAATAAGACAGCGGATTCCCCATACATTTCAAGAAATGGAGACAGATTTGAATGTTTTACAAATAAAAAGAATGTTTAGATTATCTTACGCATTTTAAACATTAAAATAATGTGCTTAAAAGTGAAATAATCAATTTGAGACCTTACATCTTAAATGATCAGATTCAAATTGTCAATTATTACTTCCTAGACTCACAAACCCATTCACGTCTGGAGGTCACATTTAATTTAGACTTTTAGCTGTCTTATTGACGAGTGTTAATTCCATTAGAGAGCATGGGCATTTAGAGGTGTTTCATAATTATAAACTCAGACTGGGTGCAGAGGGCAGGAGCCTCTTGGCAAATCTGCAGTCTGGATTCAGACCCCGAGAGCCATGCTGTGAGAGAGACCCTTTTCCATCTGTTAAGCCGCTCAGAGCCAGTTCACTTCTGTGCAGCAGCATGACAAATCATGCCAGAATACAGCAGTCCTGCATGTGTGTTCACACCACATTCAGTCCATCATTGCACTAATGTCATAAAAACAGACAGATGTCAGGATCATGTGTCAATATTATGCCCTTTTCAAAGGCAGCTGCAGCCGTCAGACTCCTCACTAATACAGAATTATATGAAGCTGGCTTTGTTTGTTACTGAGAAATGAATTTGGAATATTAAATAGCAATAACCACTTATACTCCGTATAGCAGAGCACATATATACTCATACCAAGGCCCCCAGAGATTAAGCAGCGCCATTGATGCAATCCAAGACCTGCGAAGAGATGATCCCAAGGTTTCCATAATCCAGAACCAGGCCATATCCTGAGGGTGATGGTCATGGAGGAGTGGAGAGCATGAGATGTTGTCCAGCATTCTCCAGCCCTTGGCGCATAGACTGCAGCTCTGCACAAGACGTTTAGCCATAGGAGAAATGGTCGTGCCCAACTAAGCCTGGTTTCTCTCAAGGTTTTTTCATCCTTCACTTTCGCCAATTGGTGAAGTTTTTTCCTCGCCACTTGCTTGCATGGTTTGGGACTTGTAGAGCTGCGCATCGATGGATTTGCTCTTCAGTGTTTGCACTCTCAGCAGTGAATGTTAAACCACACTGAACTGAACTTAAACTCTGAAAACTGAACTGACACTGTTTCAATACACTATAATTTTCTATGTGAAGCTGCTTTGACACAATCTACATTGTAAAAGCGCTATAGAAATAAAGATGAATTGAACTGATTATAGACAAAATCAAGAAACCTCAAAAAATTCTCAGATGTGCTGAGTTTATCAGATATGTAAGTCATAACTAGAGCCAGACGGAATCTGCGGACGTTTTTTGCTATTTCTGTGGAGAATTTTGGTAAAAATCTGCAGATTTCTGCAAAATTATTTTGGCAGTATCATAACTAAAACCTTAATATTTGAAATAAAAATTATGCCTTTTTAACTTTTATTTAATGTTTAAAATGCAAATCTTACTAGATTCACTTTCTTTGGTAAACAAATATGACAATTTCTTTGGTCTCTCATATAACATATCTACTAAAACACAGAAAATATTACTTTACAAACTGCATTGTACATGAATCAGATCAAAATTTTCATATTGGTCAGGAATATTACTGTAATTAATTAAAAAAAACTGCATAAATATAGATTTACACACATTTACTCAAGTAAATAAACAGAATTAATAATGGGCTAAAAATCTGCGGAATTCTGCCCGCACAGATTCCGTGTGGGCCTACTCATAACTTATACTCTTCACAATCCTGCACTAATTAACATTTGCACATTTCAAAATTGCACATATTTATTGCACTATATTGCACTGACTGATTTACTTGAACTGTACATACCCACTGTACATGTACATTTGTAATTATGTACACACACCCACTGTACATATACATGTGTAATTATTCTTATCTAGCTGCACACTTCTGATTATTAATAGCAAACTGTACATATATCCATCTATTGTAAATCACGGTTCATAGCTAACACAACCTGTATATAATGTTCATAGTACATCCATTTGTAAATATCACCATAGTTTTTCTATAACTGCACTTTATAACTTATACCTGTATCCTGCACTTGCTGCTATTGCACCTCTGGTTAGACCTAAACTGCATTTCGTTTCCTGTGTAATGACAATTAAGTTGAATCTAATCTAATCTTATATGTGTTTGAGTAAAATCTAAGGTCATTTCTATGCAATTTTAAATACACACACACAAAAAAACAGTTGGTCAGACTTACAAATGTTTTAATTTGTTGTGATACAAATAGAAACCAAATGGCTAATATATTGCTTTCTTAACCCTTTAAAGACTTTGGTATTGTGGTTTTTTTTATATACATAAACATGTTTTAAAAGTTGGCACCTTTGTCATTTTAAGCAAAAAAAAAGGCAAAATTACTTTTTTCTCGTTTGAAAATAAATATTATATTTATATAATATTATATTATTATTACATATATTAATTATTATCTGGGCAGAACAGACAACAAAGAACAGACAATAAATAATGATCTACTCAATCACACAGCTATTTTCTTTTAGAGCGTTCTTCTCTGAATTAGAATATCTAAATCTGACTTCCACTGAATTAGTAACCGTCTACGCAAATAAACTCAACACCATAGACTCACTTGGTCAGAGTTGTAATGTTTGTTAAATCTGGGTTGGAGAAATCGGAGTTCTGGGCAAGTGTGAATCTGATTCGTAACTGACGTTTGCCATGGAACAAATGAAGGTAAGCAGAAATGTGTTTTTAATTAATCCTTGTTTCGCATTTCACAACATGGTTTTAATAGTTTTATATTTGAAAGGCAAGGCAAGTCAAGTTTATTTATATAGAACATTTCATACACAGTGGCAATTCAAAGTGCTTTACATAAACAGGAATAAAAGAGACAAGTATAAGAAAAAAATAAAAACAGATAATAAAAAAACAGATAAAAAACAGGTTATAAAAGAATGAAAAAGAAGAGGAAAAACAATAGTGCGATCTGTCGGACGTAGCACAGTGCTCATTCAGTAAAGGCAGAGCTAAACAGATAGCATTTAGAAAGCATTTAACTGTTTTCTTCACTAGTGTCACCTATCATGTTTACACTACACGTGCAGCGATTACTCTGAGGTAACTGGGTTGTAACCACTGTAGTGGAACTTTAAAAAGTCCTGTGCTTTGAAATGTGCATTTTTGTACAATGTGTGACGTGATTTCAACTAAATCATTGAAGACAGAGCGGGACATAAAAGGGCACTGTAAAAAATCCTGGTTGCCTTCAATTTTAAAGTTGAATTCAATTAACCTTGTGTGTCCTTTTATTATGTTAAACTGACTTAAACAGCTTGCATAACTTATAAAATTAACTTAGTTTAATAAGTTACAATGACCTAAAAGCATATGCTGTCAGGATTAATTGATCATGTCATTTTTTACAGTGTGAAAGTGACAAACTGCAGCTTTTTTCGATAATTATATCTTCTAAATGCTAATTTTGTCACTGTTTTGAAGCACTTATAGAAATCCTTAAGACTACCATACTGATAATAACATCTAAAAACTGTATTTTTTTTCTTCACAAAAACATTAACACAAACTTTATAAATGTAAATGATTACTAAATGATTTAATCCCATGCATCTCCAGTTTGGAGGAAATTCCCCAGGTGGAGGAGTTCAAGTATCTTGGAGGTTTTGTTCACGAGTGTGGGAAGGATGGAACGTGAGTTTGACAGGTGGATTGGTGCAGCGGCAGCAGTAATACGTCGATGTACCAGTCCGTTGTGGTAAAGAAGGAGCTGAGCCGAAAGGCAAAGCTCTTGATTTACCAGTCAATCTTTGTTCCTACTCTCACCTATGATCATGAGCTTTGGATCATGACCGAAAGGACAAGATCTTGGAGACAAGCGGCCGAAATTAGTTTCCTTTCACAGGTTGGCAGGGCACACCCTTATGGATAGGGTGAGGAGCTCTGACACCCGGGAGGAGCTCAGAGTAGAGCCGCTGCTCCTCCACATCGAGAGAAGTCAGCTGTGGTGGCTCGGGCATCTGTTTTGGATACCTCCTGGACGCCTACCTAGAGAGGTGTTTCAGGCATATCCCACCGGGAGAAGGCCTCGGGGAAGACCCAGGACAAACTGGAGGGACTATGTCTTTCGGCTGGCCTGGGAACGCCTCGGGATCCTCCCAGAGTAGCTGAAGGGAAGTGTCTGAGGGGAGGGAAGTCTAGGGTTCTCTCCTAAGACTGCTACCCCCGCGACCCGGCCCTGGAAAAGCGATAGAAAATGAATGAATGAATAAATGAATGAATGAATGAATGATTACTTTGATAAATTCAATATTTTCTAGAGTGTAAGATAACAATGCTGTTATTTATTATGACTGAAAGTAAGCCTACAGATCTTACCCGTCCTTTCTCACTTAAGAGGTTGAAATGCTAAGGCTAACATTACATAGCATTACACAAATGTTTTTAAACTGTAATATATAGACTTATAATGACACAACTCACAAATGTTGTTTAAGCGTTTTGTTCAATCTTGTATTGTTTTTATTACTTTAGGAGAGAACTAGGCCTACGCATCAGAGATAAATACAGCACTGACTGGTAAAGTGTTTCTTTACAGGGGCCAAAGTTGAGGCTAGGCTACATAAGGACCAGGGTGGCGTTAGCCCACTCGGACTGAAGTCTAGTCCACCAGTCAAATGACACATAATAATGTTTATATTGTGGAAAAACTGAAAAATCAAGCATAGAAAACGTGTAACCACCTGTAGAAACCACCTGTAAAAAAAGACACCCTCTCGCCTCTCTGACTCTTGCACCAGGTTGCACATTTTCACTACAGACACTTTCTTAATCACTCCATGTCTCTTGGAAACAATGTCCTTTTCAAATTGTGCTTCATTCAGGTGAGTAGGCTTGACAAACCACCTGTAGAAACACTCTTTTCTCTTTTGCACCTGACACGTGATCTAAACTCCATCTTACAGGAACTCAATAATGAAAGCGATGTTTACTATAAATGTACCACAATCATGTTGGACTGCTTGCTTCAACCTTAAATAACTCTTGCACAATTTTAAACCTTAAATCACTCTTTTGCACAATATTCACCTTTAATACCTCCCTTTTACAATATCCTGCGCAACGTTGTTCAGTCTCATGTAAAAGTACTGGTATAGCCTGTCTGATGTGTATAGTTTAAGTATCTTATAGCATATGTTAGTTATGTATAGTTTTTTTTTGAAAATAGCTCTTATGTCCAGTGTTGTGTTTGTATTTATGATTAATTTATGTAGCACCGTTGTCCTTCGAGACACAACATTTCGTTCCTCTGTATGTCCACACATAGTGGAATGACAATAAAGCTCGACTTGACTTGTACTGTAAGGAAAATATTTATTTTTTTGGCATTTTCACTTTGCACATATTATGTGATTATGGAAATGTACATTTTTAAAATGCTACTCGATATGCTTCCATGGCAGTCACTGATTACTCTGGATATGTAATACAAGCAAGCAGAGAAAAGCAAAAAACTAAATTGGACTGGAATACATATGCCTGAAATATTGGCAAAGACATCACAATAAATGTAAAAGGAGCTGGCCTTCCAATACCTGAAGTTCTGAATGTAACAGATGGGAAAGTCAGACTAAGTTTTCTTTCAATAGTTCATTCAGACAAATGTTCATTATAACTGTTGGCTACTTAGTTAAACTAGTTGGGTTAAAAATACCCCAACATAGAATAGAATAGAATAGAATAGAGCTTAATTTCGTAGGTGTGTTCACACATACGAGGAATTTGTTTTCATGACAGAGCTTCTACAGTGCAAAAGAAAATAGAAGTAAATAGTGAATGCAAATATACAAATTGAGAAGTGTATGTAACGTTATCTGTGCAAATTGGCATGTACACTCTCAGAATTAAAGGTACGCGAGCTGTCACTGGGGTGGTACCTTTTCAAAAGGTACGCATTTGTACTTAAATGGTCAATATTGGTACCTCAAAAGTATATATTAGTGCCTAAAAATTCTAAGAGGAACACTTTTGTACTTTTTAGATACTAATATGAACCCTTGAGGTATTAATATGGACCTTAGGTACAAATTTGAACCTTTTGAAAAGGTACCACCCCAGTAACAGATCGTGTACCTTTATATCTGAGAGTCTAAAGTATGTTGTTAAATATGTATATATGTGTATGACCAAGTCATATGGATCCAAATGTCAAACAATTTGTCTCTGGTGAAACTAATTGTAAATGACTTTGTTGACAGGACAAACAAAACAAAAAAAACCCACAGAAACAGCTGCAGAGCACGACATCACGATTGCCTGCGCCATCATGACAAAAAGCATGCATACACTCTAAAAAACGTTGAGTTATTTATTTAACCTTTAAAATATAACCCAACTATAAGCTGTTATGGCACCTTCCCAAGTATGGGTTGTTTTAACCCAATGCTTTGGGTTATTTTGATTAAATGTTAATTTATCCATTCTGGTATAACTATACGATTACTAGCATTACTATTAATTTTATAAGTATGGCTGTGTAAATAAACAACATACGGTTTTTAAAAATGACTTAAAATGCTTTATTTCCATTACATTTTAAATTCTAGACACTACACAAAAATATAGAGATGAACACGGAAGGGAGCTACACAGTTTTTATCTGTTTAACATAGATCAGTTACGAAGCTTTTGTATCATCATTAATTAGGAGTGCTGGTGAAACGGATATAAAAATCATATATTATTGCATTGGAGCTTAAATAAGCTTTTTAACGCAAAACAATATTACGGACGCATATAAATCCAGCTGTTCTGTGTCATTAGTCGTCTGTTAAAATTCTCATTTTTAACCCAACTGGATGAGTTATTAAATAAATAACCCAATAAAAGTTCAAAATAACCCAACAAAGCATCAAATAATTTCATTTTGACTTATTAACAGATAAAAGCACACATTCTGACAATTAATCCTGCAAGTTTGTTCTTAAAATGTACTGTTTGAATAACTTTAACTTTTTCCAGTTGAACACAAAAGCAGTTATTTTGAAAAATGTTGAAAACCTGTAACCATTGACTTCCATAGTATTTGTTTCTCCTATATTACGGAAGTAAATGGTTACCGGTTTCTAACCTTTTTTCCAAATAACTTCTTTTGTGTTTTACATGCAAAGAAAATTCATAAAGATATGGAACTACTTAAGGGTGAGTAAATAATGAGTACAGTACATTTTTATTTTTGTGTGACCTATCCATTTAACTTAGATCACATATGGCATTATAATTTTGTCGTTTAATGATTGATTAATGGTCAGTACAATTTAAAATGTTTTTAAAGAATGACAATATTATCGTTTTTACTGTTACATTTTCATCAAAAGTGAGTTGGCGTAAGAGAACATAAAATTAAAACCCGCCAAAAATGAATGGAAGCATATGCATTCTCCGTTTTGTGTCACTGAATTAGGATTTGTGTTCACGGGACCCAGAGCCAGACGTCATTAGAAGGGGTGTCTGTTTGCTTTTGGCCGCGTATTGTATGTAAGCATTGTTTTCCATTTTAGGCTCCTGAGAAAGACATCAGGAAATGAATTGTGGATGCATCATTGTGCCAAATGTTTAGTAAAAGGGTTGCTTCATTTAGTAAGTCAGCTGACAGCTCATGAACTGGAGTCTTGGCGGTTTCATAGAGTTGTTTTGTGCTTTTTCCTAGAAAGCCTTCTTGGAGCAAACTCGTGACGATCAATGGTGTCCATTAATTTGTGTGAAAGTTCTATGGTTGTGGCCACGTCAGTAGTGATGGATTCAGATGTTTGTTTGTTTGTTTTATCGTCTTGGATGTGTGGGAATGAACTCTTAAACCAGTCTAAATTCACATTTCTCTGAAATAGGAGTGGTTTTTGGCAAGGTGTCATTTCATGTTAAATGAATGAGAAAAATGTAGCAGTTTTCAACTAATAATAATGAAAACCTTTAAATGATAATAAAGTATTATTAAAACAGTATAAATAAATGATGTCCTATTATTAGTGACACTTAAGACTGAAGTCAGCTTTGTCATCAGAGAATAGCACATTACTCTGTAACACTACAATAACAGTACTTAAATAATGGCATACTATGTAAAACTAAATGTTACTTCATTATGAATTAATGATGATTTTAAGTATGCGTTAATCATGAACTACCTTTAACTACAGCATGATTCACGTGAATTCATACCTGGCTACTTTAAATACTTGTTTGTGCTTTTTAATGTATTAATTAACTCTTTTGCTTAGGCTAATTGTAGCTAACATGAACTCATGATCTGTTAATCTGTCTTTGTCATGACTTTACTTGGAGGGGCACATTATAATTAACTCATTCTTAACTAATCATGAACTCCTTTGTTTAAATCAAATTTGGCCCCTCATAACCTTTAATTTGGCCCACCATCCAATCTGAGAAGAGGTAGAATGATGGAGATGGGTTAGAGATTGTCAAATTTATTGTAACACTTTGTTTGTTTGTTTTATTGTTAAAAGCTAACTGAAATAAAGTGTTTCAATTAAATGGTGTAAATTAATCTGATTTTGTCTAAATGTACATACTGTCACCACAGAAGACAATGATTTTGGTGAGCAAATCAAAGCAAAGGCAGATTCTGCTTGACTAGTGTATTCAGCACTGAACCTTAATGTGTCATCAATCTGATTGTTTATGGTTTTATTGTAATACATTATCATTTAAAAAGCTATAATGCATTAGTTTATACAATTTAAAGAAATGTTTTCTATTTATTTTGAAATGTTGGGAAATAAATTACCCATGGCAACTTTAATGTAATACAGTTTGGAACCTTGGCTCGCAATGAAATTTGGATTTTGGCACCTCATAAGAAAAGGTAGCCTTGGTTTAAACTGTTCATTTTGATGTAGACAAACCATGTTTCTATTGTTTTTCAATGTACATAGACTAGACTGACGTGCACAGCACATAGCCATTAATAGAAAACAGGCTCTGTCAAAGCATTATTAATTGCTTTTAATTGCTTTAATTATTTTGATGGTTTGTTTGTTGAATTTAAGTTACATTGCAACATGCCAACTAATTCTCATTAGATTATAAGTAGACTTTTAGGTTAGGGTTAGTGTAAGTTGACATGTACTACCAAAGTTTCTTATAGTCAGTTAAATGTCTGTTGAAGGAGCAGCATCAACAGATATTAAACAGACAGTCTAATACTTAAATGGACCCTCAAAATTAAGTGTAACCAAAGTCTGTATGCTGAAACAGTAGACCACCCCACTGCTTATCACTTTGCTTATCATGCTCTTGCCTCCGGTGATTAGTGATTATACATTATAGTTTTTGTTTTTTTCTAAGCTTCATTTTAAGCACATTTATCCATCCAACTGTATGGTTTAAAAGAGCTGAATGCTGTTGGTATGTATGAAATGCTTGTATGGTACTTTGGAATTGAGCTAATCTTTTGTTCATTTTTCTGACTAGCTACACAAGAGTTTGATCATACGTCTTACATCTAACTTAAAGTTAATTGTATGCATCCAGCATTGTTTTTAATGTACTCATGTATTCAACCATTTATTTATTTATTTATTTTAACTGTAATTGTCACAGGCCTCTCCCAAAAGATAGTAAGACAATGTGCAAGAGGCATCATTGTGGGGAAAAAAACAACTTTAAATGCATCTTTTATTTAAAATTAAGCAAAAGCTTTTAAAGGTGCTGTATGTACGTTTTCGACTCTTCTAAAGTGTAAAAATACCACAATATGTTTGCAGATATTTAAGAAACATGCTAAGTGAACATTCTTGTTTCTCTAAAGTCAGATATTCTGCTTTGAAAGCTTGTTTTCTGTACCGGGAACGCTGTCTTTGTGTTGGCTCTTTGGTCCCACCCACTGCCAGTTTAGCCAATTATGTTTTAGCACCCTGGGTTGCCTTGATGAATTACATCACATTTCATTCAGTCAGGAAGGCTTTTAAAGTGTGCATCCGTGACCAAAATGTGACCTCCAATGGACTGTAGCAGCCTCCAAAATAAGACGCAGATTCACATGAGGCGGTTATTAATTAGCAAATACTATAAATATTACGAACGTAAACATTAGGTGAGCAGGTTACATTATAACCCCGTGTCCTAACAACACGCTACGTGACGAGATTTGCAGTGATAAGCATTGGGCTGTTTGCACCAGACGAAATTTAAATACAGAGAGAATAGTGCACTCACTGCACTCCAACGGAATGGTAAGGTTTCTAATCTAATTAATAAACATTAACCCACTTTAACATTATTAAATGTGCATGTCAAATCACTGATATGTTTTGGCTTGCACTGAGTCACAGTTCTAAAGTTAGATTTAAAACGGTTTAAGATCTGAGGTGAACTATCTGCTGCTGCTTTCAGTAGTATAGCAATACATGTCATGTAAAATGCCATTCAAACTCACATTGTTAGCATTTAGCACTGAATATAGCACGTGAGGTATACCTGAGGTAAACATTGTCAGTTTATCCTGTTGTTCAGCTGCATGAAATAGAAGCTGTTTCTAAAATATAAATTTCAGCTGTTGGTTAGGACAAAAACTCCTTTTACTCCTATCATGTGCTGTTGCTTTTATTTAGAATATGACTTAAATCAGCCGCCTTGATAGTCAGACACACTTCAGTTGATGTCATCAATCTGGCAACCTGCTTGCGTTTGTTTTGAACCAGGCATGCAATACCTAGTTCAACCACTGGGTGTAAAACCTACATACGGCAGAAAAAGTACTAACGGTTTATTACCAGGTATTTGTACTGTAATTTACAGCAAAATTCCAGGCAACATATTCCTTCAAACTATTACTTTTACTACTTTCAAATGTTTAACATCAAACATAGGAGAGATCAAGGTCTGATATTGTAATTAAAAAAATGAATCACAAAATACAGAAAACTGCTAATTTACATACATACATACAT
>CAIGQZ010034990.1:19802062-19814280 GCA_903798205.1 Danio tinwini | reverse complement strand
ACCGGGAGGGAGGGGGTGGGTGTCGCGGATGAAAGTAAGAATATATATTGGCATTTGACATTATATATATATATATATATTGACATTTGACATTTTGACATTATATATATATATATATCTATATATATATATATATATATATATATATATATATATAAAATGAAGTTTGTAAAATAACAGAAAAAGTACTTGCAGATTGATTACAATGTTTTTGTAACGTGACTTACAATCAGAATTCCAGACAATATATCATTTCAAACTGTTACAAATATCAGTAAAAGCTAGCTATTTAGCTAAAAGGATTTTCACACGGTTTTGTCAAACCATTGTAATTCTTTATCTCTTTATAGTTTCTTTTTTGAATTTCAGACAGATTTGCACTTGATAACACATAGTACACAGTGTGTGCTTCAATTGTGACCTACACATGGTTGTGCTTGCTGACACCTACATAAACTTGGATTTTAGCCCTGACAAGTAAGGAAAACAGTCTTAGTAAGCTTTTAAATGCATTTCTGCATCCAACTGTGATAAGGAATTTTCATCCAGATAATCAAAGCTGTCAGACCTCTGAAGTGGGCAAAATCAGCATCTTCCTATACAAGGTCTTTCTGATCCTCTACATATTTGCGTTCCCTTATGATGCAACACTGCCTTCCTTAAAAAAAATTCAGTTAATAAAAATGCTAATATGAAACGGCAAACGTTGTTTTCATTTTATGTGGATGTAATTGACACATTGCTTTCATTTATGCGCATGTAGGTGATAAACTGACACAAACACTCCAGTCTGATTATGTTGATCTGAAGCACAAACACTGGTGCTAGAGATGTTTACCAAATCCTCTTAACCTTCAGCCACCGAATCAACTTGCATAATGGGTACGAAGCCAATATTCCTTAATCCTGTATGAAGCTACAATGTTTATATTAAACAAATGTCTTCTCCATGGTGTTGTGGTTATCAGGCAGGATAGAAGCACAGCATTAGATTAATGGAAGCGCTTCACACCTAAGTCTATTTTCAAGGGTTTATGGCTCTTGGTAAAGAAATAAAAACACTGCTGATAATATATAAATATATATTTGAGTCAAATTAATTTTCTTTCCAGGCTCATGCCAGAATGTCTACTTTAAAGGGTATGAATATACATGAGAATATGTTGGTTATGTGTTTCCCCCTGTGAATTATGCGATTCAGCTTTTTTCCCTATGTATACAATTATATAATGTACAATTTGCATGCATTAGCATTCATTTTAGTTTTTAACCTTACTCTGCAGACAAGCTCTCCTTTAAATAAAGGATTCAGATCGAAAAACCTTCAAGTGCTATCTGAAACTTTCTTCTAAAGTGAGCATTTTTCTCAGCCTCCTGCATGTAAGTTTAGTAATTTCACATTTACTGTGGATGGCAATGGATAGGTTCTTTTCATTGCTTTTAAAGTAAAATAACTGAACATAGCAGGCTGAGAAAATGCTCATTTTAGAAGAACACTTAAAGGTTCATGACACTCTGGAGTACTTTTTTTTGAGATTTTAACAGATTTGTGTGTGTTGAGCATCAGTTAAGACAATGTTAGCACCTGTTATCTTTAATTGTGGGGAAAACTGGATAGTTTTGAGTTTTTGTCAGCTAATTTCATCTCCCGGGTTTAACATCTTTTTTGGGGCAGGATCAAAATCAGTGACGTAGCGTGAATCTGCTAGTTAAGTGATGACCCGTCGGTTTCTCATTTTTATTGATAGCGTGTTTTCTTATCCTATAAGAAAACCCTGGCTTTCAAGTTATATTTTTTCTAGGACATAACATTAATATTTTCCTGTGTTTGTATATGGAAAAACAAATATTGAACACAATACAATAGTTTTTTCTCATGACTTTATAATGTATAACTTTTTATATATTTTTTCATGTACCTTCCCTTTTACCACAGTAAAGCTCAAACTGTCTTCTTTCCAATGATACCCAGTTTGTGTTTGTAGCTTACTGGAGTCAGGAACTGGTACTATTTAAAGTTAGGTAGGTGTAAATCCCCAAAACTTAAAGAGAGTTAAAAGTTAAAGAGAGCACGTTTTTTGAGAAGGCAGGGCCAACTTGCCAAGCTGTAAGACCCAATGACTAGGTGAGACCGTGTCTGCATTTATTTATTTGCAATTTAACTTTGTAAACTATAAAACTCACGGTTTTTGTCTCATTCTCACAGTTGTTTGCTCCCCTTTTTCCCCTGTTCTGCTGGCCATGCCCACTCCTCCCTCTGCTCGCAGAGCTTTATGCCCATCTCGGAGCATTTTTTTTTTTTAATTCTGATCTAGATCTTAACCAAAAGAAAGGGGTTTCATGGCCCTTTAAAGGTTTTTGCATCTGAACCTTTTAAATATTAAGTATTTTTTTTAACTAACATGCGTTTGGCATGAAATAGAAAATAAATACATAAAAAAAGAAGACTTTTTTTGGGAGAGGGGTGTCTAAGGCTATTTTTGGCTGAACATGCAGAAAGAGCAAAGGTTGTGTGAGTTTGTGCAGAGTTTAACTAAAATAGGAAGGACAGCAACTGTGCATGCATACGTGACTGGGGAACCGCATCTGTGACCTCCATCCCTTGAGCTTGTGCTGAAATATGCATCATAGTGTGGGGCCAATTGTTGTTTCCGCTTCTTCAGCATGGACAAGTCTGTGATGCGCAAGATTCTATGACTGAAGTGATACAGAACACTCTTATTGTTCTGTCATACTCAAGCACATGCTGTCTTAAGCATTTATGACTCTCTTTCTTCCCAGTCACAAGAAGAAAATAAAATGTTTCAATAATATTTATGCACAACAATCCACATTTGCTTCTTGGAAGAGCAGAATTTCCATGATTATGAGAACAACTGTTTTTACCTCAATTTTAAATGATTTCTTGTTAATTTAAATAGCAGTTGTTTTTCTATTCAGGCATGAAACTGGGTGATTCCCTGTGGATCATATGTTTATATACAAAAATAATGCAAATAAAAAGGTCAGAATAACTTTTGTTTTGAGGAAATGAAATAGTTGGGAGACCTGCTACTATTCTGTTTGCATATGTGCTGTGTGTGTGTTTATACTGCTGTTTTAAAGTTTTAAAGGTTACATTTATGATGAAGAGTGGAGCTTGTGTTTTCATTAAGACTATATAAATAGTACAATGTATAAATGTTTTCAATTGTAATAAATTGTTTGTCCTTTTTTTCCAAATCCTGTGTCTTACATATACAGTAGCTGGTTCTTTGTTAAAAAAGAAGAGTATAAAATGCTTGTCTAGCTTTTGCATTCTAAAAGAAAATAAATGGCTTCAAATTAGTTTATTAGTATTATTAATGGCGCAGTGGGTAGCGATGTCGCCTTACATCGAGAAGGTCACTGGTTCGAGCCTCTTCGTGTTTGCATGGGTTTCCTTCGGGTGCTCGGGTTTCCCCCACATGTCTAAAGACATGCGCTATAGGTGAATTGGGTAGGCTAAATTGTCTGTGTGGGAGCGTGTGGGTGTTTCCCAGTGATGGGTTGCAGCTGGAAAGACGTCCGCTGCATAAAACGTGCTGGATAGGTTGACGATTTATTCCGCTGTGGCGACCCCAGATTAATAAAGGGACTAAGCCTAAAAGAAAACAAATGAATTATTATTATGATGATGATGATTATCATTACATTATGATGTGATGATTATTATTATTATTATTATTCCATAAAAAATAGGTTACATAAAAACATAGTGGGAACCTTTATATATGTTATAGGTAATTATAATTGTATTATAATTATAATATAAAAGTAGTCTATTGAACAATGTCCACTTAATATGCTATTTTAATTAATTTAATATCATTTTTACATTGATACTATTAATACATCTATTATTTGGACGCTGTAACATTTTATAAATTTCAGCCTATCCATGGTATGAAAATAAACGCAGTGTGTTGGTTGAATTTATTAACACTTTAGATCACAAAAAGTGGGCGGGGTTTTACTGAATAGACCTGTCAGCACTTCAGCCAATAGCAGAGAAAACCGTACATGATCGAGTGGATTTCTAAGCCGCCACTTACTTTGACCGCTCACTCTGTCTCTCCATCACAATGAACTCAAATCCACTATTCTTGTAAATGATCTCTCATTATTTTCATGTTTTTCCACCCTTTAATTATAGTTCAGTGGTATTCCTGAGGACTGTGTCGAAAACAGTCATCACTGTCAAAGTGTGAGAAGACAGAGAGCCAGACAGAGAGTCCTTCAGCGAAAGCGTTTAGTAACAACGGGGAAACAGCACCGGTTCAGTAGCGTGTTATTTGCAAACGTGGATTATAGAGAAGTTGCCTATTCAATTCTAAAACAATTTCCAGACTAGAGGGACGTGCACAAATCTGTCGGGATGCTCGAAGAGTCATAGCGAGGTAAGCGTTTCTTTATTCAGTGAACATTAGTGGAACCAGAATGCGCCTTTTATTGCGTCTGTTTTGGTGATTAGCTGTTTACGAGCAGTGTGTGTTTGACCACTGGATACTGTTGTGAAGCTGAACGCTTAAAAATAGTAAAGATCGCAAATTAATCATTGATATTATCGTTGTTAAAGTTTCTAATGGAATATTAAATTTGTATACAATGTTGCTATTATAGTTTACAGTACCATTGCAGTCTTTGTTGTATTTTACTAATGAAATAGTAATGCTGGTTAATGTATTTCTAACAAACAATGATCAATATATCTGTTAATGCAAATGAAGCGTTGATATAATCGTTGTTGGTAAACTTTGTAATGTAATATTTAAATTTCATACAATGTTACTATTATACTTTACAGTGCCATTGGAATCTTTGTTGTATTTTACTGATGAAATTGTAAATAACGTGAGAATGCTTATTAATAAAGGATATTGTTAACGAAGGGGATTTAAAAAAATAATAAGATGACTGACATCACTAGAAACTCGCAGTCATAGATTAGCATACCACAGTTATGGTCCATTAGTTAATGTCAGTTAATTATAACAAACAATAATCAATATATTTGTTAATGCAAATGAAGCATTAATTTAATCATTTATGTTAAACTTTGTCATGGAATATTAATTTTATACAGTGTTTTCATTAGTGCCATTGGAATTCTTTGTTGTATTTTACTGATGAAATTGTTAATAAGTGGTGAATGCTTATTAATAAAGGATATTATTAACAAAGGGGATTAAAACAAACAATCAAAAAATTTGATGACTAACATCCCTAGAAACTACAATTTGCCGTCATAAATTGGCAGACCACAGTTATATATCAGTTAATGTGTTTTAAAACAAACAATGATCAATATATTTGTTAATGTTCATGTAAGAAATTAAAAATGTTCTCTAGCCTATTTTTATGTTAGCTCACAGTGTATTAGTTAATGTTACCACGCTCAACTTAGGATTTTAAAAATGCATTTATAACTGTGAAAAAAAGGCTGTACAATTAAAAATTTTTTTTAGTGTTACCTTTATTACTGCCATTGAAAGTCATAGTTAAAATTATGAGAGTGTGCTAGTATGCATATTCAGAAACTGTCTTACGGTGTTTTATTTTTTATTACAGTTGACAGACATTTTTCTTTGCTAAACAATTGACGCTAGTTTGTTTACATAAAAGTTGTTGAATAACAACACTATTATTAAACATGCCCTGAAATGTTTTTTGTAACATCTATGTTAGTCCTGGAACATTTTTGTTCGAAAAATGTAATCCATACCTATTCCCTACCCCTAAACCCGACCATAACTGTAAATTATTCCCAAAATCAGAGGGGAATAATAGTTGGATAACAATCATGTATAAGTGCATAAACTTAACCTTAAGCCTAAACTTAACATGTTTCTTAGTTCTGATTGGCTGATTGGAATGTTGTTAATCATTCAGAAAAAGTGACAGAGAAATGTGATAAAGCATGAATGAACATGTAATGGTAAGCCAGCTGTTCTTTTCAAATCTATTATAATTTTTCCAAAATGTCAAATCCTTCACATTATTGACGTGCTGTTAGACTAGACGTGCACTTGTAGAGCAATCCAGTTTGATTGCTTCAACAAAAGAGCAGTTATTTAGCAAATCACATTTCTTTTGTTAGTTCTAAGAGGTTTGGCATTGCACACTGGAATCATTTTTTAATGGAACTCCAAAGCCAAGTTTTTTTAATTGAATGAAATCTTTAAAATTACAATTGAATGCATCAAGCAATAATTTCTTAGAACACAAGACTATTATATGAAATCTTATTAGGCAGCAGTTTTTTTTTTTAGGAGAGAGGTGTCATGCTTTAGTAACCTCACACATTTTGTAACAGGGGAGTTGCAGAGGCTTTACCTAAAACAAGGATGCAGCATCTCGTGGGAGATGATTTCAAAAGCTGTATGCCACCTGAGAATGTAATGAATACTCATTAATTTAAGCCTACTGCACTGTTTGTTCTCTGTTAGCTTTAAGGTGACTAACAGTGTGTGAATAAGAAACTCAATATTTTCTGTCATTTTGAGCTCGCTTTCAATTGTTTTTTATGATGGTCTTCAGCTGTGTTCATTGCCACTCTGCCAAGTAATAACATTCTTTTGATATGATTTTGAAAACTATGTATATTTATTGAAGTGCTGCACTGCAGTTATTTTGAAGAATGTCTATTGTACTAGTAATCTGTAACAATTTGTATTTTGTATTTATTTATTTGTTTTTCAAAAACGCCTGCTGGGAAAGAATAGACAAAAATAATGGTACACTGTAAAACCCAACAGTCAACTTTAACAAATGAAACGAGTTCAGTTAAAATTGACTGATTGTTAATTCTACTCATTTGAAAAGAGTTTTGAGCTCAGTTAATTAAATACCTCATGACTTCAACTTAAAGGGAGTAAGTTCACAGTAATCATATAGATTAGGTTTTTTTTTTACTTAAATGGTTTGTAGCAATCGGTTTCCTCAAACGGTATGAGTTGCTTTAACTTATTGGGTTTTACAGTTGGTTTAAGTTCTCTTTATTTATTGGGTTTTACTGTGCTAAAATGGCTTCGTTTACTCAAATGGATTAGGTTCACAGTACTCATTAGGATTAGTTTTACTTAAGTGGTTAGTTGCAATCGATTTCCTCAAATGGTTTGAGTTACCATAATTTTTTGAGTTTTACAATGTATAAATGTCTTGAAGTAGCAGTTTTTATGCATGTTTCTTAGATTCACTTCATCGGGACTCTCTTGTGATGAATTATAAAGGTATTAATTAAGTATTTGGTCTTGTTATAAAAAAAAAAACTTAACTGAACTGGTGTGTTCTATCAGAAAGTTCATTTTTAAAATGTTAAATATAATGAATATATAACCCCTTAACTCTCAGCCTACTTTTTGAGTAAATTATATATGCATATGACATATAGTTGGTTAAGATCAGATTTAAATTATTAATATTATTATTTAATTTAAATAAGTACTGAAAAACCTCACACCTGGTTTTAGCAGCATATACATTTGAAGTTAGATACTAACTATTACACAAGCTAAGTTTAACCCTACTACAGTAAACAAATTATTTTTAAGGCATGTGACTGTGTAAGATTTCAAGCTAATTTAAACCATTTGGGCAGAAGATATTATCAAATATATAGCTTTAACAAAGATAAATTGTATTTTTTTATGTCACATTTTACTTCAATACTGTTATTTATGCTTGTAATTAGTTTATTATATTAGTAATTTTACCTACAAAATGATCACAATGTACAATTATGATTTTTTTCCCAAATAGACATGTAAAATTATATGAAAGTACTTCAATATCGCAATATATATTGCATAAACAAATCTTACAATGTCAGCTTTTTCCAATATCATGCAGTCATAGTATCTAGTGGTTTTATCTGGTTTTGTTTGAGGCTTTTCTGCAATATTATATTTCGATTATTTGTAGTAGTGTGTGACCTCAGTGTCGTGGCCAGATTCCCTCTATTGGCACTTATCACTCATGCCCTCCTAAAAAACCCAATTCATCTTGCACCATCTTTTCTCTCCACCTGTACGCTGTGGATGCTGCATGTTGGAGCTGAGTGAGGAGAGATCTTGATCATATTGTTAAGGGCTTTGCGTGTTCAGCAACACAATTAAAAGTGACAGTATAGACACACTTTATTTAATTAAACTGCATCAGAGTTTCAGTCCATTACATACCTCGATTTTGGGGTCACAATTCGATATTGGTTTAGTACAACAGGAATAAACAACAAGACCCCTGTGCTTTCTTTTTTTTCTATTTATTTTGAATAGGCAGAAGGGTTTTGTCACAGTCAGCTACAGAACTGAAACACTTTATAATTAGGTGACTATGTATTAAACTTTTAAATGTTAAGCTCAACCCTCTCCTAAAACAACAGAAAAACAGCAATTGTGCATTCATTTTAAGATTCAAGAAGCTTCAAAACTGAAATTCCTTTTAATGAAAATGCTAGCATGGTAGGTCCATCCATCTGTTGGTAATGCAGCAGCAGAGAAGGAACCACAAACTGGCGTACAGTATGTGTGCACGAGATGGGACAGTGTCTTATATTTCTATTGTTTTTCTATGCACAGTATCTATGACCATTACGTAGGTGAGTCTTTTGCAGATCTTCTAAAAAAATCATTCTAAAAAAATCATCATGTCAAGATAAAATAATTTCAACATTTACGTGCAGTACCGCTCATTGATGTCAGTTCCAAAGCAGTGGACCAATCAGAAGAACTTGCAAGAGGTTCTGTTTACAGCATGACAACTGTTTTATTTGATGGCGACATGTCAGAGGAGGCACTTTCCTGAGCGCTGAAGACACATTCTGTGTGAACGGCCAGGTGTTGCACTGCTAGGGTGTAGTCGTGGCTGAGAGGTTAAGGTGATAGACTTAAAATCTATTTCAATTGTATGTCACTATGGATAAAAGCGTCAGCTAAATGTACTATAAATGTAAATGTTTTTTGCCTAACCCTGGAGACTGGCACATCTGGACTGACTGTATAAACCCTTTTCACATTTTCGGGTTGCTCAGTAGTGGATGGCTTCATAGCTGGGTAAACTTAGAGCGCAGTGAATGGGAGAGTAAAACAAATACATTTTTTACAACTCTATTTGCTGAAATAATAAAAGAACTCCACGATGGAGTTATCAAGACTTCAGTAAAAGGAAAAAAATTGTGATTGATGACGGCAGCCAGAGGAGAGAATAACGTCAAATTTACTCTCAGCCCCATTAGAAACACCTCTCACAAGCGGTAATTGGCTTTTTGTAATTTGACACAAAGATGATATAATACATATATAATACATAAGTCAGAACTATTAGCCCACCTAAATTATTAGCACGTGCCCCAGTAAAAATCACCAGTTTCCCATGTAGATGCTTTGAGATATGATTTACTTCATATGCAAGTGTATGTACTAAGAGGGGTAATCCCGGAATAAAGACATTATTCTCTATGTGCAATCGAACCAACGCTGGTGAAAGCAGTGGTGTTTAATCAAAAAGCAAACTGACGCATTTCTGCATGTGCGCAGAAAACCACACGCTCTGCTCTTCTCCCGGTGCGAGTCCCGGTTGTTAACATGCACGCTGAAAAAAAATACCTGCTGCTCACGCGCCGCTCATGCTTTGTGAAACACCAGCATTAACAGTCTTTTATGGGGAGGTGACGGCACACAGTGAGTTTTGCAAGTCGACAGAACTAAAGTTTAAACAATATGATGGTGATCAGACTAAGCATGCCTCCTGATAGATTTTTTTTTTGTATGAAGCACAAAGGAGGGATGCAGTTAGGGAGGTAAAATTACTAAACCTAATTCTCTGCCATGTGTCAGGTCTAAGACAACAGATAATTAAACATCTTTTTTGTATTCTATAGAATTGCCTATAGAATTTCATTCAAATGAAATTATTATTCATGCAAAAGATTTTTTAAACGATCTTAGCATATTACTCCAGTTGTGCCTTTACATTATTTTCCAGTTACATATTAATTTAATTTAGAATAATAATTGTATAGTAACTCTAATAATTGTATATATTTTATAATGATAATAGTTATAATGACTGATTTATTTTATTTTGCCATGATTCAATTCAATTCATCTTTATTTGTATAGATGTATACAATGTAGATTGTGTCAAAGCAGCTTTACATGGAAGTTTATAGTGAATTGAAACAGTGTGTTCAGTTTTCAGTGTTTAAGTTCAGTTTAGTTTAGCTCAGGTCAGTGTGGGTTAATAATCACTACTGAGAGTCCATACACTGAGGAGCAATTCCATCGATGCGCAGCTCTACAGATCCCGAACCATGCAAGCCAGTGGCGACAGCGGCGAGGAAAAAACTTCACCAATTGGCGAAAGTGAAGAATTTAAAAAACCTCGAGAGAAACCAGGCTCAGTTGGGCATGACCATTTCTCCTATGGCCAAACATCTCGTGCAGAGCTGCAGTCTAGGCGCAGAAGCTGGACCTCAGCGAAGACTCGTGCTTGGAGCATCACAGGAATCAGTCTCATGCTCTCCACTATGACCACCACAGCAGCAGCTCAGGATACGGCCTGGTCCAGAAACCTTGGGATCATGATGACAGTAAATAATATTTTACTAGATACTTTTCAAGACACTTCTATACAGCTTAAAGTGACATTTAAAGGCTTAACTAGGTTAATTAGGTTAACTAGGCAGGTTGGGGTAATCAGGCAAGTTATTGTATAATGATGGTTTGTTCTGTAGACTATAGAAAAAATATATAGCTTAAAGAGGCTAATAATTTTGACCTTAAAATGTTTTTAAAAAATGTCAAACTGATTTTATTCTAGCTGAAATAAAACAAATAAGACTTTCTCCAGAAGAAAAAATATTATCAGACATACTGTGAACATTTCCTTGCTCTGTTAAACATCATTTGGGAAATATTTAAAAAAGAAAAAAAATATCAAAGGGGGGCTAATAATTCTGACTTTAACTGTTTATAAATGCATATAAATGTAAAAAAAAAATCCAAATATTAAAAACTTTCAAGGATTTAAGATTATGATGACCGTTAAACGTGTCATCAGGCTTGTGTAAAGGGGTCCATTCATCGCCAGAGTACATGAACTGAACCGTAACACTGTACTGTGATGGTTCAGGATCAACATTTGTACTATTACACCCCTAGTTTGTACAGAAGAAGCCCTGATTTTTTTAGCAGTCTTGGTGTATATCAGGCTCCATATGGCATTCACAGTTATTCATATAAAATGGCCTATTAGGGCAAATGCACCAAAGTTAATTTGGAAACTGTCTAAGACCAGTTTTCTAGCGCTCTCAGTCCACTTAAAAAAGTAATAAACAAAATTACTTTTTATAATAACAGATCCAGAGAATACGCTGCAAAAATGCTTTTCTTACTTAGATTTTTTGTCTTGTTTCTAGTCTTAATTTCTAAATATTTTTCAACCAAGAAGCATTTTCTTGACAAGCAAAACTCCATGTCTTGATTTAAGAAATAATATGCCAAAATTAAGTGGCATTATTCTGCCAATAGGGTAACCAAAAATATTCTGCCAATAGGGTAACCAAAATAATCTTATTTTAAGTCGAAAACAAGATAATTTTTTCTTACCCCATTGGTAGATTATTTTGCTTGTTTTAAGGAAAAACTAAATTCTGACACATTTCTCAAAACAAGACAATATTTTTACTTGTCTAGAAATTTTTTTTTTGATTTAAGAATTTGTAGATATTTGGACTAGAAACGAGACAAAACCTCTTGGTAAGAAAAACATTTTTTGCAGTAAGTTTGTGTTAATTTCAACTAATTTAACCTGCCAGTCTATTTAACTTCATGTTTACTTGATATGTTACTAATATTTGTGAAATACAAGCAATTTCTTAGTAAAAAAAAAGTATATATCAAATAAAGTCCTACACATTTTATTTCTTCAGCGTGTTATGAGAACAACAGTGGTCCCCTGTTCTGTGATTTGGGATGATTTAATTTGATCCATCTGTGTGATGTTTTGTGATTTTCATCGAAAGTGGCAAATGAATTAATGTCTGTGAAGAAAACCCCAGCTATTACAGTAATTGGCAGCCTGATGCAGTTTATAGTGATTGACAGATTGAAAATGTGTATCAGATGAATGTAGGTACAAAAATCACACTCTCACACACACACACACACACACACACACACACACACACACACACACAC
>CAIGQZ010034990.1:19783187-19793702 GCA_903798205.1 Danio tinwini | reverse complement strand
ATATATATATATATATATATATATATATATATATATATATATATATATATAACAAGCAAACACCAGCACCAGGGACATTACATTCCTCACTTCAAAACGGAACAAAAGCAGGATTCTGCAGTGATTTACCCTGCTGTGGCTCCCTTCCTCCTCATCAAAGACTCCAACATGTTCGCATTTCAGGTGCTCCCATCATAACTTTTGCATATTTGACCGTTAACACACTTTTTTTGTTTATTTAGTGTGAAATGCTCCCACACCTTGGATGACTAGGGTCGCAAAGATTTCTCTGTTTTCGCCATGTATCTTTCCTCTAACGTTACCTTCGCTCATTTATTTACTCCATCCTGTCTATGAGGCGCCAAACTCTGCTGGCATCAGTGCACGAGAGAGGCAGAGTGCGTTCACTCCGCTCTGCGCTCAACCAAAGTCTTTTTTAATAATCAAACGTCTCTGCATCGCGCGACATGACGAATTGATTATGAAATTCGTTGCCAACGCTTTTAGTAATCAATTTTAATCAATTTAATCTTTTCGTCATTGCAGCCCTACTGTGTAGTGGTGTTAATTACTTGCATTGTTTAAAATTGTATATTGTTATAAATGCATAACTTAAGTTATTGTAATACCCTTTAAAATAGTTGTTTATTGTCTCTCATTGAATGTGTAATAATTATAATGCTTATTGATATTGGTTTTTCCAGTCATTGGGTCTCACAGCTTGGCAGGTCTGCCTTGCCTTTGAAAAGCACATGCTCTCATAAATAATAAAGAAGTAGGGTTTTCTCATAGGATAAGAAAATTCAACTATAAATAATAATAAGAAACTGACTCGTCATCACTCCACTAGCAGATTTGCACTACGTCACCGATTTTGATCCTGCCCCAATAATTATTTTAAACCCAGAAGATGAAATTAGCTGACAAAAGCTCAAAACTATCCAGTTTTCCCTACAATTAAAGCTGACAGGTGCTAACATTGTCTTAACTGATGCTCGACACACACAAATCTTTTAAAACTAGTCAGGTTTCACTTTATTTGCTCTTTGCGAAAGCATAACAGTGAGAAAAAGTGGACAAAAGCGATGAATTAAAATGTGTCCATCATCTACTTATTTTAAATGCACTCTAATAATAAATGTAAACAGTGCCCAGGAGATATGAATATAAAATTAGTTTTTACATTCAATTTCTTCTAAATCAACATGGTTTAAATTAACAGTTAGATAACAGAAAGCATTTCGTAAGCAAGAACAAAAAAAAAGATAAAAGTGACATTCCCCAGGACATGCTAAAAGGGTTTATATATACAAATATACAGTATTGTTGTTTACTAACGATAGCAAGTTTAGTGTGTTTACGCCACCACTGGGATGTCGTTCTCAATCATAAAGTCATCTAGTGCATTTTCAAAGGAAACAAGTGACCCCATGGCTAGTTACACTTTTACTCCACTGAATGTTTATTAGGATGGGTTTATTTTAAGTTGATGCAGTCTGTAGGCACATTCATGACTGTAACTCCAGAAAATATAGATATTTAATTAGATTTTAAAGCATTTTTTTGGAGTTTATTGTGCAACCAGTTATAGTGTTTTCATGAAAATGTATGCGGTATAAAAATAAAAAGACTTTTGCCTAAAGAATCCGGGTTAGTGAATTTCTTCAATTTACAGCTAACCTACATTTGTATTTGTTAAAAAAATTCCTTAAGATATTAAGATACTCTTTTCCTCTCCAAATCAGAATAAACATTTTAAAAATGCATGACCTTTCAAACAGAATGATTGTTACAGTATGCCCAGTATGCATAGCATTATAAGAAATTATTCAGATGTTTTGTCAATGACGTGCCTTTTGTACAAAATGTAATTGAATAATTCTCATAGAAATAAATCTTTTGTTCAGCGCAATATTTATTCCGGCCCTCCATTAGTAAATATAGTATTCAGAAAATGCACAGAATGACTTTTTAATGGGGACAGTGTGTCCACAAATGCAACATCTCTGACATTTCAGTTTAGCTGTTTTCTTTGCAGGCATTTTCATTAGCTTTTATTTGACCAAATAAAATATGTGTTTTGGTTAAATGACCGAATACCATTGTTTTGTGTCAAAAGATCATTCAAAAGTTGATCATTCAAAATGCAATACTTATTTTTTATTTGTTTTTTCATTAGTTGGATGGAGTCTTCCGGCACACAAACATTAAACAGTATAGCTGCTAGTAATATTAAAGTGCATGATCCATGCACATCGATTCATAATCATATGAGTACAGCAGACAACAAGAGTTCATTGAATAGTCACATGAAATAAACATCAGTCAGCTGACACGAGATGTCAAATTGTGCACACAATGTTCTCAGCTTCAGACATCGGATGTTCAGAATGTTCAGAATGTGGATATTATGGATTATGGGTCATAAATGTTGTCTTTAATCTAATTCTCTGATAATGCTTTTTCAGCACATTACAATCCTGGTCAAAACGAAAATATCATGAATGAAATCATTGTGTTGTTTGAGTGTTAGTGGCTGTAACCAGGAAAGACTAATTATCTCACTTCTCTTTCATTATAAGGATTTTTTTTAGAATAGCCAGTAACCTTTGACTCTGACTCTTTGAAAAAGTAAAAGTCTTATTATAAAGTCATTGTAATTTAAGGTATACACAGCTCACACACACACACACACACACACACACACACACACACACACACACACACACACACACACACACACACACACACACAAACACACACACACACACACAAACACACACACACAGCTGAGTGGTCTCAAACAGATGGAAAATGATTACATTTTGTGGGGAAAAAAAGCTTTTTATTAATACCACTGCTCTTCTTCTTCTTCTTCTTCTTCTTCTTCTTCTTCTTCTTCTTCTTCTTCTTCTTCTTCTTCTTCTTCTTCTACTTCTTCTTCTTCTTGTTCTTCTCTAGAATGAATCACATTTTCGAGAGTCTAAACATACTTGAAAACTAACAAAACTTTGCACACACCCCAAAAGTGGTGAACACTTACCGTTGTTATAGGTTTCAGAAATGGGTGTGGCAAGGACAGCGCCACCTATCCACTTTGATGGAGTGGCTCCCGAGCTACGATTCACGCACATTTATGAAAATTGGCACACACGTCAAACATGCCAATACCTACAAAAAAGTATCTTGGAGCGAAATCTCAAACCCAGCTGAAAATCAGATATTTTTTACTTTCTCTGTCAAAAAAGTGCAGTTTTTGCCATTTCCAGGCGTTGTATTTTAAGGAACTCCTCTTAGGGATGTTCTCAGATCAACACCAAAATTGGTTATTGTCATCTAAAGACCTTGGCGATGTTAAATTGTGAAGATCTAGTGTTTTGGTCAAAGGGCGTATCCGTGGCGACCTCACAAATTTTGATGTTTCACCATGAAACAGGAAGTTGTTATAACTCAGGCATGCCTTGTCTGATCTGCCACAAAATACACATGTTTGATAACAGTCCTGACCTGAACACATTTACATGACAATATCCAGTTACAGTTATAGCTCCACCTGCTGGCAACAGGAAATGATATGTTTTACACTGTAACAAACTCCTCTTAGAAATTTTATCAGATCGAATTCAAGTTTTGTCATTTAAATAATTTTTGTATTATTATTCATTCATTTATTTATTTACCTTTGGCTTAGTCCCTTTATTAATCAAGGTCAACACAGCTGCATGAACCGCCAACTTATGCATCAAATGTTACATTTTTAAATTTAGTTTTTTTACAGATCACACTGAATTAAAAAATGTATTATAAATTTACATATTTTATATTAATTAATGAATTTATTTATTATTATTAATTGTATTATTTTATTATTTAATTACATTTTTATTTTATTATTTTACAGACTACACTGAATTTAAAAAGCAGTAATAATATTTTATGTTATTTTATATTAATTAAATATTTTTGTATTATTATTATAATTAATAATATTATTACAAAAGTAATTTAATTAAAATTTTATTTTACAGATCACACTAAATAAAAAAATGCAGTAATAATATATTTTTTATTTTTACATTTTATTCATTTTATTATTTTTACATTTTTTATTTAAATTTAAAATGTAATTTTAAAGATCACACTGAATTAAAAAATGCAGTAATACCATTTTATTTTTGTTTTGTATTAAATAATATTTTTTTGTATTATTAATATTATTAGTAATTTATTATTAAAAAAATATATAAAATTTTAATTTAGTTTGACAGATCACACTGAATAAAAATGCAGTAATAACAACATTATATTTTATATTAATTATTTATTTATTTTGTATTATTATTATTATTAATAATTTTATTATTTTCAAACAATAATACAAGTTTTATTTTATTATTTTACAGATCACACTTATAAGAAAAAAATCTGCAATATTTTATTTTATATTAACTAATTTTGTATTATTATTATTATTATTATTATTATTATTATTATTATTATTATTATTATTATTATTATTATAAATGTTATTATTTTTACTTTATTTTATTTTATTCTTATTTTACAGTCCACACTGAATTAAAAAAAATGTAGTAATAATATTTTATGTTATTTAATATTAATAATTTTTTGTATTATTATAATTATTATTATTTTTACTATTATTATTATTATTATTATTATTATTATACATTTTATTATTTTTTATTTAATAAAATTTTTATTTAATTTTATTTTACAGACCACACTGAATAAAAAAATCCAGTTGTTATTTTATTTTATTTTCAACCAAACCGGTGAACAGATTCTGTGGATAATGTTAAATTGTGAAGATCTGGAGGTGTCCTGCATAGTTTAGCTCCAACTTCCTTCAACACACCTGCCTGGAAGTTTCTAGTATACCCAGAAAGAGCTTAATTAGCTAGTTCAGGTGTGTTTAATTGAGGTTGGAACTAAAATATGCAGGATACCGGCCCTCCAAGACCGAGTTTGGGCACCCCTGATCTAGAGTTTTCGCCAAAGGGCGTGTTCGTGGCGGACTGTCAAAGTTCAGTGTTTCGCCATGGAAGAGAAAATGCTTAAAACAATGTCCAATCTTCCTGAAAGTTCACGTGTTTGATGAGATTCCTCTCCTAAAGACATTTACATGCAAATATTAAGTTATAACCATAGCACCGCCTGCTGACAGAAGGAAGTTTTACATAATATGGTGATTTTCTCAGGAATTTTTATATTTATCAGCTTAAATTATTATTGTCCACTGTTCTCTGTCATCCTAAGGCCACTGGGAGGCGGTGAGCACGGGCGCGTGGTCTCTTTCATCGCTGCTTACAGCTTTAATATTTTGATTGTATTTCCATGAGATATTTTGGATTTTGTGTGCAAGGACATATTTGTGAGGAAACAGACAGTATTCAATTTAGTCTTTTGTGTTTTTACAGGAATCCTGTCAGCCACTGGAAATGGCTATGTCATGTACATGACCGCCAAGCGAAAAACAAAGTTAAAGCCACCAGAGATCATGACACTCAATTTAGCTATATTCGACTTTGGCATATCAGGTGAGTTTGCATTAGTCCATCAGATGCGTGAAAATAAATTTATATTTCTAAAGCAGAATTACTATTGTACGAGTGCAATTACTTATTACTAATAGAATCTTTAAAAGAATGATAGGATGCTGTCTGTTGGAGTGCCTACAGTATGTTTGGTTGTATGTTGATGATGTACAGCTTTCAATGTGTCGTCTATATAGGTTGTATTGTGTCACTTTGGGCATTGTGTTGATGGTGTGGCGTTAAATCAGCCAAGGTTATCCAGTGCTGCCTCTTTCATGACATGTGTCACTGGCCTTCTGGCTGATTTACTGTTGGCTGTTATTGAAATGCACTTGTATAAATCATACACAGATTTTTGAGCCACAAGGTTACAAAGATCATCAAAACATCAAATTCCGCTGCATCTTCTGTTTTGTTTATTTTATTTTTCAGTTGCATTACATGTCACGGACAAGCTTCTGTCATTTTGTTATGTACTGTAGGTGATTATTTACTATACTCTAACACCTTAACTTTTTCAAATCAGGTTGTGAGGAGATATAGAATTAGGTATCATCAGCATTCATTCATTTACCTTCGACTTAGTCCCTTTATTCATCAGGAGTCACCACAGCGGAATGAACTGCCAACTTATCCAGCATATGTTTTACGCAGCGAATACCTTTCCAGCTGCAACCCAGTACTGAAAAACATCCATACACACTCATTCACACACACACTCATACACTATGAGCAAATTAGTTTATTCAATTCACCTATAGTGCATGTCTTTGGACTGTGGGGGAAACTAAAGCACCCAAAGAAAACCCATGTTAACACGGGGATAACATGCAAACTCCACACAGCAATGACAACTGACCCAGCTGGAACTTGAACCAGTGACCTTCTTGCTGCATATCGTCATATCATCAGCATAACAATAGAAAATAAAACTTGAGTTTTTTAATATCACTTTCACTCACTAACTTTGCATTAGTCTTGCTCTTGCATTACTCTTGCATTAGTTTTTTTTATGCAGCAGATACCATCTATTGATTTAGCATAGATGTTATTAATTTGGAGGAGTTCATCAATCCAGACAGTTCCTCTATTGTGTCTGAGTCTGAGATTCATTTGACAATCTACAGTGGGATGATTTTGTGGCCACAATTTTACAGTGCGTATTTTGTCACTGATACTGTATCATCAGTCTTGCATGTAAAAAAATGATAAAGTCAATACTGCTCTGTTGAGAAGTTTGTAATCTAGAAGGCATTAACACTTTCCTGAAGTTAAGACTACTTTCTTTCTATACAAAATAAAATACCTCTAGTTATATATGCATACATTAAAAAAAGACTTTTGCTGCTTATTCAAACTACTTATTTAAAATGAGTTGAATCAACACAATTCTCAAATTTTTTTGGGGGACAACTTAATTGTTTGGTAAATTCAATTAGATTTGTAAAAACAATTAGGTTAACTTAATTGATTTATGTTGGGAAAACATGAAGGAATTGTATGGAACAGCATTTTTACAGTGTATATATAAAATGAACCACCATAATACAGTATATATTATAATTATTATTTTACAAAAACACATAACCGCCATTTTAGTCATTTTCCCCAGCAAAAAATGCATAACAACAAAAAAAACCCAAACAAACATGATATCTGAAAGTTGCAAAACAAGTTAAAAAGTTTTGTAATTGTACTTTTTAAAAAAAGTTACAAAATATTTACGTTACAAATTTTCCCCCCAAATTTAAAGTATTGAAATGTAGAATTTGTCTGAATTATTTATATTTTTTTAGTTTGATATTGAATCTTTTATACGGTTCTGACTGAAACATGACAAGAAATAGAATGTTTGTAAAGAAACTAATAGTCAGCATTTTTACATTCTGTCTACGATTGACTGTATGCTCCTGCTGGAATGAAAACTAGTGCTGATGTTTTGACCCAATGAATCAGATTCACTGTGTGAAGTATCCAGCATTTTGAAATGTAGAGTTTATATTTATTTACCAAAATGAAAATTAACTCTTTGGCTAGTTGTGTGATGTAGGGTTTTTGCCTCTTAAGAGTTTAGAAAAATTGCTTTTTAAGTAAGAACTCAAAGGACATAAATGCTACAGATTTGCCATTTATTATGAGAATTTTGGGGTTTGTACCCCAGTTAAAATGTCTAGTTATGTTCATTTGTTCTCCTTTAGGGTGACACAGTGGCTTAGTGGTTAGCACTGTCGCCTCACAGCAAGAAGCATTGCTGGTTTGAGTGGGTCAGTTGGCATTTCTGTGTGGAGTTTGCATGTTCTCCCCGTGTTGGCATGGGTTTCCACCGGGTGCTCCGCTTTCTCCCACAGTCCAAAGACATGCAATATAGGTGAATTGAATAAGCTAAATTGGCCATAGTGTATGTGTGTGAATGAGTGTGTATGGATGTTTTCCAGTACTGGGTTGCAGCTGGAAGGGCATCCACTGTGTAAAACATATGCTGGATAAGTTGGCGGTTCATTCCGCTGTGGCGACCCCACATTAATAAAGGGACAAAGCCGAAGACGAATGAATGAATGTTCTCCTTTAACCAACTTGGGTTCATACTTGTACTCTAGTTACACCTATAGTGGATATTTAATACCACTGCGTCCATTGATTGATAAAATCAGTAATACAAGTCTTAATGTTTTACCTGATCTTTTTATAATCTGTGTAGTTAACATTATTCTTACACAGAGAACTTAATGTTCTGCGACACTGGCAGTTATAATGATTATTTTGCAATTCATCAGATGATTTATCATTTTAAACGTCTGAGAATCTCCTTGGCCTTAGTCAAGTTGTTTACAATAATTTTATCATGGGTGTCCATAGCAATTTGGATATATATATATTTTTTGTTTTCAGCGTAACGTCCAGAAATGGAATCAAATTGATTTAGTTACTTGCAAAATGCCTTTGGATGAGACTGCTTTTCTGCTTTGTCGCCTGTTAGCAGGATGGCATCGCTGTATTTGAGAATAATGATGCTTTTGTTATTCGGGAGTCATGCACATGGCAGACTGCTGTAGTGCGTCACATTTTCGCAGACCTAGGTTCAGTGTATATATGCTTTTCACCTCTGGCTGTTCTTCCTCTGCATTTGTGTGCATTACATAAATTCATAGATACATAAATGCCTTTAAAGCTTTCAGCAAAGATAATATTGAGTAATAGTAAAGGTGCAGTAGGTGATTGTCTTCAGAAACATTTTTTGTTGTGCTGGTTGAAAGTCTCTTCACATTCCAATAGTAATTCATTCATTTTCTTTTCGGCATAGTCCCTTTATTAATCCGGGGTGAACCGCCAACTTATCCAGCACATGTTTCACGCAGCGGATGCCTTTCCAGCTGCAACCTATCTCTGGGAAATATCCATACACACCCATTCACACGCATACACTATGGACAATTTAGCCTACCCAATTCCCCTGTACTGCATGTCTTTGGACTGTGGGGGAAACCGGAGCACCTGGAGGAAACCCACGCGAAAGCAGGGAGAACATGCAAACTCTACACAGAAACGCCAACTGACCCAGCCGAGGTTTGAACCAGCAACCTTTTTGCTGTGAGGCGACAGCACTACCTTCTGCGCCACTGCGTCGCCCCTCCAATAGTTATGATTAAAGTAAATGATTTTAATATATTATATGTATTTTTATATTCTAGGTAAGGCATAAGACAAAAAAAGTTTGTCCAATTAAAATTAGTTGGGACAACAAATTCTAATAATTCTGATAATAGCCTAAACTGTAGATTTGATCTGTGCAGCCGTTCACGCAGATCCACCGTTTGCGACTGCATGCGTGCCATGTTTACCGACACATGAGAGAGTGACAGCAGTAAAAACAAATGCTCAATGAACCCTGCAGGCACAGGATGTCAGCGTGACGTCATAATTTTCAACACAAAGATATTGAGATAAGAAAGTTCTGGTTATTTATAGTAAGTTAGGAATCAACTGATTGGATAATTAGTCGTGAGCTGATGCTGGAACAGCTGAGAACAATCATAAGCACGTGATCCTCTTGAAGTTTGTTTATAAATAAACATCACTTAAAGGGATAGTTCACCCTAAACTCATTTACTCACCCTTTGTGTACCAAACCTGTTACTTTCTTCTGTTGAACCCAAAACGTATAAAGGTTTGGAACCATTTGAGAGTAGATACTAAATAATTATAAGTAAATTTTCATTTTTGAGTGAACTATCCCTTTAAAATGAATGAATTTAGAATTTAAAAAATGTATGTTTATTCTTCATGGTGTTTTTTTTGGGTGAGTGGGGCATTTTAACTTTTGGTAGTCTGCCATCCCCATGCTGTAATTATCAGTTTTGAGGAGGAACAGGAGTGTTTTCATCCCCCAGAACATGCACAAATACTGTGCTCCTGTGCCCTCTTGTATGCAATTAGCAGGCAGGCTTTCATTAATCTCCAGAGGATCTGTCAATTTGATGACTCTCTTCTGCTATTAGCATTCATAGATTAGTTAAGATCATACTGCTTCAAAACACTGAACTCAGGTCAGTTACTCCTTGTGAAATTGCACTCTGAAGGCTCACTGTAATGCTGAAGTGGTGTTTTGTCAGGAGTTTTTGCTTAAGGGCTATCCATGGCTTGTTTCACCAAAAAAAAAAAATGTAAATTTTTTTCAGTGAGTGGAAAACCATTCTTCATAGTGTCTAGTTTTTCTCACCGCTGGCTGTTCGGCTGGCAGGGCTGCCGCTACTATGGCTGGGCCGGATTCTTCTTTGGATGTGGAAGTCTGATTACTATGACTATTGTTAGCTTTGACCGCTACTTGAAAATCTGCCATTTAAGATACGGTAATCTATTTATTTATCTATCTGTCTGTCTGTCTGTTTATCTATCCATCTATTATTTGTCTTTCTGTCTGTCTGTCTGTCTGTCTGTCTGTCTGTCTGTCTGTCTGTCT
>CAIGQZ010034990.1:19767488-19781721 GCA_903798205.1 Danio tinwini | reverse complement strand
ATTTCTAATAACTGATTTATTTTATATTTGCCATGATGACAGTACATAATATTTTACTAGATATTTTTCAAAACATGACATTTAAAGGCTTAACTAGGGTAATTAGGTTAACTAGGCAGGTTAGGGTTATTAGACAAGTTATTGTATAACGATGGTTTGTTCTGTAGACTATCGAAAAAACATATAGCTTAAAGGGACTAATAATTTTGACCTTAAAATGGTTTAAAAAAAAAAACTGCTTTCATTTTAGCCTAAATAATACAAATAAGACTTTCTCCAGAAGAAAAAATATTATCAGACAGACTGTGAAAATTTCCTTGCTCTGTTAAACATCATTTGGGAAATAATAATAATTTCTTATTCAAAGGGGGGCTAATAATTCTGACCTCAACTGTATATGTAACCCCTATAGCAGATCTAAACACAGGTGGAGCTGGGGTGGAAGAGGGTCTCCAAAAACACGCTACAGCCTAATACAGTGTTCACACCAGATGCGGCATGCACAAATAAATTACGATATTCTCACGTAAATAGAAAATTTTGAGCTAACTTCATTTGCGCGTCAACTACACTTCACAATAGATGCAGATTCACATCATGGGTGGAGCCTCTGTCTGCTCGGTGACTCTAGTTTCTTTGCTAAATGGCTAATATGCTTTTTATCAAGAGATTATCTGAGCTTTATGTGATTTAAGAAGACGGAAAAACAGCGTAGATTCATTTGGCGCCATGTCTATTTGTTTGGAGTCCACTAGATCCTTTCAGAGGTGCACCCAGCTCTGTGAGTTTATTAACTCCTCCAGAAACTATACCTGGATGATGGAGGCTGTCAGCGGTGCTTCCGACTGAGCCGATCCCAGTTAGATGAGCTGTTTTTCGATGTCGGCAGGAGAAGTTCCCCTCAGGACACGCACTACAGGTGCTATGTCATAATCATGCCCATACGAGAGCAAGCTCTTTATTGGTTAATGCCGAGCAACTCGAGCAATTCGCGCAATCTGTGCGTTAAGCAGTTCAAACACGTAAAACGCTCAATTCGCGATGCTTCATTCACGTGAATCGAATCGCGCCTCTCTATCTTCCAACAAATAAACATAATGGAAACAGACAACAACAAACAGGTGAAGAATAACAAAACAAAAGAAAAAAAAGGTCTTTAATCTAGGCTTAAAGATGATGATGGAATGTGGTTATACTGTATTATTGACGTCGATAAATCGCTCCAAAGCCTGGAGGCCGCAATTAAAGTTCAATTTTCCCTACAATTAGTGCTGCTTTGTGTCAATCGTGTCATTCTATCTGCCTTATCTGCGCAAATCGCACTGCAGGATGTCTATTCTCAACTTTACATTGACTTAACATGTAAATCACTCAAGCTTGATGCTTCATCTGGTGTGAATGCACCATTACATCATAGAATGACTCTGAGCATTTAAAAAGGTGAGGTGTAAGCTCATTGGCTGCTGAGGTGACAGCTACCAATGTCCTGTCCTGTTAATGACGAAGAAGTAGATTAGGTGACCTATCAGCCTGCGCACACGTAGTTTCATGACAGAAATTGTACTAATTTGTTTTGTCTTTGTAGTTCCAGTCAGAAAACAGGCCAGTTCATTTTAAACAAGTTGTAACCTGTTGTTTGTCTAACTGTCTGTCTGTCTTTCTGTCTGTGTCTTCTCTGTCAAACTAGCTTGACTAAGATGACTTTACTCTGCCACCAGGCACTTGGTTGAAGCGTCATCATGCTTTCCTCTCAGTGGTTTTCACTTGGGTTTATGGTGCTTTCTGGGCCACCATGCCAGTGGTGGGCTGGGGTAACTATGCACCTGAGCCGTTTGGCACCTCTTGCACACTGGACTGGTGGTTGGCACAGGCCTCAGTGTCCGGCCAGAGCTTTGTGATGTGCATGCTATTCTTCTGCCTCATCCTTCCCACCGGCATCATCGTCTTCTCCTACGTCATGATCATCTTCAAGGTGAAATCCTCAGCCAAAGAAGTCTCTCACTTCGATACACGGAATAAGAACAACCACAGTCTGGAGATGAAGCTGACTAAGGTTTGCATGCTTTATTAATCAGAAATGCTGTGTGGAAAGATCAGCGTCATGTTTGATGTAGTTCTGCTTTTGTTCTCCAGGTGGCGATGTTGATCTGTGCAGGGTTTTTGATAGCCTGGATCCCGTATGCTGTGGTGTCAGTGATGTCTGCTTTTGGAGAGCCTGATTCAGTGCCTATCCCTGTCTCTGTTGTGCCAACTTTGCTGGCCAAATCCTCTGCCATGTACAATCCGATCATATATCAAGTCATTAAATGTAATGAGAAGTGTGCAAAATCATGCTGTTTTCAAGCTTGGAGAAAAAAGAAACCGTCCAAGACCTCAAGGTATGTACAGTGCACCTTTTTAATACTACAGTGTGTGTGTGTGTGTGTGTGTGTGTGTGTGTTTATGTTTGTAAGTGTGTGTGTATGTGTGTGTGTGTGTGTAATATTATAATATTATTCTGCAAGATGCTATTATTCAGCTTAAAGTGTGATTTAAAGGCTTAACTAGGTTAATTATTTTATAAATTAAGACTTCTGAAGAAAAAAAATATATAATATATATTTATTAAATTGTCAGTAGAGCAAAATATTTGAATATATGGTTTATAATTTTGACTAACTGTATATGCATACACACAGAAAGAGACAAACACAATTACATATGTTTTACTTTTGCAAGATTGTACAGTAGATGTATAGTACTGTGCATGCATTTTCTAGCATTAAGTTTTGTTACAGAAATACATTTAAGACATATAGACGTTCATACATTGATCATTTGTGCTAAATCTACCATCATATTATGAAATATGCAAATGTGCGTTTTATTGTGGGTGGATTTTTAATCTTTTTTGGCTGTGCTGCATTGTTTCCGTCTTGTTCCATGTGTGCTATTTTTAAGACGTTTTTTACAGTCAAGGTTTAGCTGGTTAACATGGTTCTATTTGCTACTGGCAGTAAATGTGTAACTACAGTCTTTGTTTGTCCTCTACACAATTTGAAGGTTGAATGTATTTTTATTTAAGCAACATAATGCTTTTATTAATATATAGTTTTAGCTTCACAGATTTGAGATTCATATGGTTTTCCAGAGTTCATAAAATCTTAATGCAAAAACAAAACAAACAAGGAAATAAAAAACACCCTACAATGCTGTCAGTATGCAGCAGGACCATAGCTGTCAACTCTCCCATTTTTTTCCCGGGATTCTCCTGTATTTTACAATTGTATCCCACTATCATCCTGTAAAGGTATTTTCCTGTATTTCTCAAGTATTTTTAATTTTTCTATGAAGGGTGGCTATAAGCATTAAGAGCTGATCCTCCTTATAAGCAACTCATACCACCGATCCACCAGGGGACGCCCCTTGCTCTTAAATTTGGATCTGTTCTGTGCTTTCATTTTATTTAGAGATGAAAACACTTTGAAATAGATATAAAAACAGCGGGACTCCCTTCCTTTTCATTACAGGCGCATTGCATTACATTGCCCCTCCTATGCAATCCTTAAAACAGTCAGTTCATGTAGCGGTGCGTCACTGTCAGACGTGCTCCATAGTGATACATATACGCTGTTTCAAAACATTACATTCTGTTCACACAATTTGAAGTGGCGCGCAAGTGGACTGCACTGTAAAAAAATCTGATATTTTACGTTTTTTTTTTTTTTTAAATAACAGATTTTTTTTTACAGTGTGGGTTTTTAGTGCGTGTTTGAACAGACACATAATTATAACACATAATTATAGTAATAATAATAACAACATCTAAACATGTCGATCTTGCTGGGTTTTCTTTTAAACATAACAAATTTTAGCATAAAGCAAAAAAATTTGCAAAGCAATTGAGTGATTTCATTATAGATGTGTACATTTTTAAAGTGATGCCTCTGTTATTTATTGTATCAAACAAAAAATCTAAATGAGAGATTCATTCGCTGCTCTTTAAATCAGAATGTTTAAATTATACAGTGAAGAAAAGGTTAAAGAGATTTGATACATTTCTTTATAATAGCTAATAACTTTAACAGGCTAAACTATAATTTATTTGCAGCTTTTTCTAATGTATGCTATTCTATCCTTTGCAAATAATAATAAAATAATAAAAAACATATTACTAATCATTTCAACTGATTATGTGGGGGTGGGGGTGGGGGGTAATGGTCGGCAGTCCAAAATACTTTTTTTTTTTTTACTGCATCCCTTATTTTTACATCCCAATGTTGACAGGTATAAGAAGGACTGTGATGCATTTACATTTTTATTATCATTCTGCCTCAGAATTCTTAATTTTTTTTTTTTACATTTATTGGCAAGACTTGGTTAGACTTACTGTACAAACAAACGACAACAAAACATGATTGACAGAAGACTACTGAATGCAGCTGTCTTGTTTTTCCCAGGTTCTACACCATCTCTGGCTCCATCAAACAGAGACCAGCCAATGAAGTTTCTATTGAGATATGACAGGAACTCACAATGGGCCTGTGATTGGACACTGGGCAATTTGCAGCTGTGCAATTTAGACAGACAATTCATACCCGCTAGCTGTGCTTTTGTATCCCTACTGCCATCATCTTATCAGCAGTGTGTATAAAGAATTAAGTGGTAAATATGATGTATTTTTATATTTTTATGGTTATACTGTTTATTATTCCAGCATTCACAGTACTACAACGTTGAAATCAACCGAGTATCTGCTTGGAGTCTAAAGTGGCATCACTTTTCAGCAAATACTGGTCTGTGCTCAGTCATGTACATGTTTCTCATGTATGCTGACTGAAAATAACATATGTATGGCATAACAATAAGAACAGCATAAACAACAATATATAGTTACACTGTATGTACAGAACATGACTGCATCCATTTCTTTTTCCCCCATAAACTAAATAGGCACTTAAAGCAACTATTGAATTCCTTTTACATTATGACAAACGTAGCATGCTAGTTTTGGGCCATGTGCAATGAACGTACAGCATACATGCATTAGAAATTTGAACATTGTCCCCCTAAACATTATCTGTGGTCTTGTTAATGTTTAATTTTCATAATTGTTTTATTCATTTAACACTTGATGCCTTTTTAAGTTTGTTGCTTTTATCTGTTACACTTTTGCATAATATAAGCCTGCAACAAAGACAGTTTACTCTTAGAGGATAAAGAAGAATGTCTAAAGTTGGTAAAGATAAGTTGGTTACAAGTTGTGCTGGTGGCTTTAAAAATTTTACAAACTTTTGGGTTTATTTATTAAAAAACATTTAAAGATTTAGATTAGATTGTCATTACCTAAAGTGACCGTACACTGTTAAATGCTGCCGTTTTTATCAGAAGGAAGGTTGTAAATACTTTAAACATATTGCTAAGACAATGAAAGCTATAATATTTAATATGTTGAATAGATTGGACTTCAGGTATGTTTACACAGCAATGTACGATATAAAGAAAACAGTATGCTATATAAAGTTTAGCATACAGTCGATAATGGCAAATGCCAGGCCATTGTGACTTGCGCACATAAAGTTCCTTGGTCTGCAATAGTTTTATTTTTTTTCTTTTGGTTGTGTAGTACTTGCACATACATATATATTGAACTTTAAAGGGTTAGTTCACCCAATAATATAAAATTATTCCATGATTGAAGGCTGATTACTATTCCATGATTGATACAGATTTATACAAGCGCACACGTATGCTCCGGCTCCTCGCATACCCCTTGGCTGATGCCGATGTTAACGTGCAGCTCTTAAAAAATGTAACCATGCCGCAATGATGCATAGCTCAAGCTCTGTGATTGGTTGAATTGGTGGCTGTGACCAGTGTGGGTGGGACAGAGAGCCGTGCAAACCCGTTGGAGCGAGTGTTTACAAGTGCGGAGTCCTGTGAAGTAGCTCTAGATGGAAACTGTTGTTTTGTGTTTACCTTATGACTAAAGTTGTTCCGCTAGTCCCTGCCTCTGAATGAACGAGTTTTAGCTACTTCTACATTAAGCTAGATTTCAGAAAAAACACCCATGAAGAAACTTGACACAGAGGAGCATAAAACCCTGCTGCCAGCTAGCGTTTCAGAAGTGTTACTGCACACAAACAGCACACAGAAGTATAAGTGCATGACTACGCGCAAAGCAGGTGCCATGGGTAAAGCCAATCTCTCAATGCAGAAGTGTAAACCAGCATTTTCTCACACTCAAGGCAACCTAAATGTATCTGACGTTTGTCTATAGGTTGAATCTGCTATGAGGTTTTTTTAAAAATGGTCTTGAGATTTTCTAGCTCTACAATGGCAATGGTCGGCAGTCCAAAAGGAATCTCTTTTCACTGCATTTATGTTTATTTCAACTGTGCATGAATTTCACACTCAAGAGATTTTCAAACACAATGCTGTCCAGTCTAGCTGGTGGTGCTAATGCACAAAAAACCATGTACTTCAAAAGAAGAAGTTGATGGAAGTTACACAAAACAGTTCTAAAAATGTTTTAAATATAGATATGTTTCTTACAAAAATACATGGATTCCCTAAAGTAGACCTATATACAGTGCATCTGGAAAGTATTCATAGCGCTTCACTTTTTCCACATTTTTTATGTTACAGCCTTATTCCAAAATGCATTAAATTAATTTATTTCCTCAAATGTTTACACAGAATACCCCATAATGACAATGTGAAAAAGATTTTTTTGAAATTATTGCAAATTTATTAAAAATAAAAAACCTGAAAAATCACATGTACATAAGTATTCACAGCCTTTGCTGTGAATTTCTAAATTGAGCTCAGGTACATTGGTAAAATTGGAGTTCATCTGTGGTAAATTCAGTTGATTGGACACCTGTCTTTATACTGTAAGGTCCCAGGGTTGACAGTGCATGCCAAAGCACAAACCAAGCATGAAGACAAAGGAATTGTCTGTAGACCTCTGAGACAGAATTGTCTCCAGGCACACGGCTGGGGAAGGTTACAGAAAAATTTCTGCTGCTCTGAAAGTTCCAATGAGCACAGTGGCCTCCATCATATGTAAGTGGAAGATGTTTGGAACCATCAAGACTCTTGCTAGAGCTGGCCGGCCATCTAAGCTGAGTGATCAGGGGAGAAAGGCCTTAGTCAGGGAGGTGATCAATAACCCGATGGTCACTCTGTCTGAGTTCCAGCATTCTTCTGTGGAGAGAGGAGAACCTTACAGAAGGACAACCATCTGTGCAGCAATCGACCAATCAGGCCTGTATGGTGGAGTGGCCAGACGGAAGCCTCTCCCCACCTGGAATTTGCCAAAACGCATCTGAAGGACTCTCAGATCATACGAAACAAAATTTTCTGGTCTGATGAGACTAAAATTGAACTCTTTGGAGTGAATGCCAGGCATTACGTTAGGAGAAAACCAGGTACTGCTCATTACTAGGCTAATACCATCCCTACAGTGAAGCATGGTGGTGGCAGCATCATGCTGTCGGGATGTTTTTCAGCAGCAGGAACTGGAAGACTAAGGATAGAGAGAAAGATGAATGCAGGAATGTACAGAGACGTCCTGAATGAAAACTGCCTCAGAGTGCTCTTGACCTCAGACTGGGACGACGGTTCATCTTACAGCAGGACAATGACCCAAAGCACACCGCCAAAATATCAATAGAGTGGCTTCACAACAACTCTGTGAATGTCCTTGAGTGGCCCAGCCAGAGCTTCGACCTAAATCCTATTGAACATCAGAGATCTGAAAATGGCTGTACACTGTCGCCTTCCATCCAACCTGATAGAGCTTGAGAGGTACTGCAAAGAGGAATGGGCAAAAATTTCACAGGTGTGCCAAGCTTGTGGCATCATATTCAAAAAGACTTGAGGCTGTAATTGCTGCCAAAGGTGTATCAACAATGTATTGAGCAAAGGCTGTGAATACTTATGCACGTGATTTTTCAGTTTTTTTTTTATTGGATAAATTTGCAGCAATTAATTTTTTTAACATTGTCATTATGGGGTATTGTGTGTAGAATTTTGAGGAAATAAATTAATTTTATCCAATTTGGAATAAAGCTGTAGCATAAAAAATGTGGAAAAAGTTTCCAGATGCACTGTACACTGCGTGGAGGCACTTTTTATAATAAGTAGACTGGACTTTGAACTGCTGATTAAAAATCAGCCAACCATTGCCATTGTAGAGCTGGAAAGGCTCAAGATATTTTTTATAATAACTCCGATTGGATTCTATTGACAGAGGAAAATCAGATACACCTAGGATACCTTAAGGGTGAGTAAAAAAGTTACATTTTTTGGGGTAAACTAACCTTTTAAATACATGAGCATGACGTCCTTTGTTTTTAGAATTTTTTTTTTTATTTACACGGATATGATAATGGCACCATTTTTCAAACTTGCACTTTGAAAATAGTTTTAAAACGTAAATAAAAATAAAATATTTTTAAGGCCCCATGTAAATAAATTGCCTTTTTAAAAAAAAAAATGCAGATCACTCATTTACCTAATGATTTTTGTAACAGAGGTTTAGACAAACATAAGCAGATTATCACAAAATTGCAAGTAAAATATATCTATTTTTCCTTCAGTCTATATACACTGGGTAAATTGTCCATATGTTATCCAAATTTGAGTGTTGAATTGCAAAATGTCAAGCAGAATATCTATGTTGCTTTTATTGACTTTATTCTTTAATGCGGAAGTGCGCTCGTGCTTGCGATTGTTTTAGAACTTCCGATTCAGTTGCCTATGGGAGAAATGACTAGGAATAATAAACATCTGAAAACGGTCAAACTACTCGCTCTACAAATGTGTTTGCATGACTATACAGACAAAGTAGAATAAGATAATAAGAAAATATCAGTTTGCAAAATCAAGCAGCAAAACAAGCTGTTTTTTACGTATAAAAAAGAATGTAAGTGAATGAGACAAGAAGTCTCGAGCCAAAAAGATTTAAATGGCTGTGCCCGCTCGTCCGCGGAGAATAAGGTGAATAGGGTGGGCAGTATAACAGTTATACAATATCCAAAAAAAAAAAAAAAAGACTAGAAATAAAAAAGGCAGAAAATGGTCAAACCGTTTGCTCCACAAACAAGTGTTTCATGACTATACATAAAAAGTAGAATAATATAATAAGAAAACGTCAGTTTGCAACATCAAGCAGCATGACAAGCTGTTTTTAATGTGTAAAGATGAATCTAAAGGAAAAATCAATGGAAACGAATGAGAGCGGAAGTCTTGAGCCAAAAATATTCCACTTGTACATGAAGAATAAGGTGAATATATAAAAACTCAATGTCCTCCACCAAAATAGAATAACACAAGTGCTAAATCATTCAACAAAATATTCAAATCTTTTGAATGAAAGTACTGTATTTTTACAGTACAGTATGCGCACCAGACATATGTTTACAAACGTCTATAGCTTTAGCCATGCAAATGCACGGTTTGTTCTCCTTGGGTTCAGGGTTAAATGACCAGTGATTGCCCATTCTGACCTTTTGAGCCCCTGACAACTGTATTATTCAAGGTACTTAAAATCTGTGCAGTCTGTTAGCAGCTGATCCTCATGGTGTTGGATTTCCCTCAGCAGTTTATTCCTTTTTGCTTTAATGCCCTCATCTTTTCTCCGATGCTTTGATGTGGTTGTGACAGAGAGGTGGCGTCCCCGTTTGCAGGAAGTGAAGATCTGGATGCCTCACTGCCTGCCTTCTGTTGTCCTTGTCATAATGCAGTTTACAGCATGCAGGAGCCAGAAAAACAACCTTGTCTCTCACAACAGACCATACGCTAAAACCCTTCCTTTTCACCTCTCATGCTCTCGCTTTATTTTTTTCGACATGTGAAACTTGAATGCTTAGGTACCTTTTTAATCAGCTTGATGAACTGTATAATATTGCATTGTAATGTTTTAAAGCGTGTCAAATCTGAAAAGTAATGAAACCAAAGATAAACCAGTCTTGTCTTTGTATTATTTATGCAAAAGGGGTACACAGTTCTTTAATACCCACACAGAAATCTGATAGATGGAAATATATTAAAATGACATGTGACACAAGTTACACATAAATGTTTTATGTACAAATATATATATTCATAATTACATATGAATTCTATAATTGGCCATGTATGAACAAAAATATAACAGCATAGCTAATATACTTGAACATGTATGTACATAATTGTAAATATAATGGTTGAAACAAATATATAAAACTGACATTTTGCAATATTTCAAAATATATGTTGTATAAATTACATATTTTATGTGAAATTCAAATATGACCCTGTATTTCATATACACTACCTGACAAATGTCTTGTCGCCTATCCTAGTTTTAGGAAAAACAAATAATAACTTGACTTCTAGTTGACCATTTGGTATCAGAAGTGGCTTATATGAAAGGCCTCTAGATTACGCTTACTTTAGCAAAATAAAATATGATCATGACTTTTTTATGATCATGATTTTTTATTATTTAATTAGGACAATAAGGTCTGACTTTGCTTACACAAAAATTTCGTCACAACAGAAATAATGTACAGTACAGAATATAAAGTCATAGTGCAGTGGAAAAATAATTAATATTGTGTATGACTCCCATGAGCTTGGAGAACTGCATCCATACATCTATGCAATGACTCAACTAACTAATTAATAAAGTCATCTGAAATGGCAAAGAAAGCGTTCTTGCAGGACTTCTAGAGTTCATCAAGATTCTTTAGATTCATCTTCAATCGCTCCTTCTTCATCTTACCCCAGACATGCTCGATAATGTTCACCTCTGGTGACTGGGCTGGCCAGTCCTGGAGCACCTTGACCTTCTTTGTTTTCAGGAGCTTTAATGTGGAAGCTGAAGTATAAGAAGGAGCGCTATCCTGCGAAAGAATGTGCCCTCTTCTGTGGTTTGTAATGAAATGGACAGCACAAATGTCTTGATACCTCAGGCTTTTGATGTTGCCATCCACTCTGCAGATGCTGAATGTTACGCCAAACCATGACTTTTCCTTAAACAAACTTAACTGATTTCTGTGTGGATCTTGGGTCTATGCAGGCTCCAATACGTCTTCTGCAGTATTTGTGATGATTGGGATGCAGTTCAACAGATGATTCATCAGAAAAATCTACCTTCTGCCACGTTTCCAAATGATTACCTGGAAGTCAAGTTATTATTTGTTGCTCTTAAAACTGTGATTGACGACAAGACTTTTGTCAGGTAGTGTATGTACTGTAATTTGCTTACATTGCCATATATATCAGATATTTAACATATCGGGAATCTGATCTGACAGGCTTGTCGATGAATAAGACAGATGAAACCTAACAAAAAAAGCTTTTAAATAAGCCGGATTTCCTGAAATCGCCTTTAAATGAATATACTGTTTTACTATAAATAACATTTTTGCATCACTTGTTAAACCTAAGAAAAAGATTTCCCCTAATGGTCCCAGAAAGCACTTAGAAGCAGCTAGAAAATGCCTTGCCATGTGAATTGATGTGAAATGGAGTGGGCTGAAGTGTTTTAAATCTAAATGATGATCTGAGAGTGCAAATAAAGCTGGCAGATTGAAGGATGCTTACAGAAGGTTTGCATTTTCCAGAAATGTTAGACACAATATTTGTATATATTCTCACTGCTATTTTTGAAGTATCTTTACTGCAGTAATGCCCATCATAACAGCCACTGTTGATGTAGTGGATTCAGCTTCAAAATGTCATTGCACTGGTCAGCTTATATTATACACTGATTCAGGCAGATGTCTTGATCTTCTATATATGTATTTTTTTTATATATTCCATTCAAATTTATGTCTATAATCCAAATAATCACATCTGTTATATCAGAATGTAACGATATAAGACATTTAGTATATTGCTACAGTATATAACCATATCTTATGTGTTAGTACGTTGATCCATTATTTACAATGGTCATGTTCTTTTCAAACTCGTTTTGAGTAGTTGTTACTGTAAAGGTCATTAGCAATATGGTAAACAGGGTTTTAATAATTGTTTTCTACAGGTTGGAATGTGTCTCTGTTTCTATGTTGATTTCACAATTCACTGAAACGTGCAATGGATATCTATTGGACAATACTAAATTAACTTAGCAACAAATTGTGCTCATGAAATGTTCTCACTGTGTGTTGACGCTTTAAGTTTACAACTGCCATAAAAATAGCATTTAAACAGTTAATTATTTTGTGCTTTTACTGTATGTACTGTTTTTCTGTATCTCTGTAAAAAGAATGTAATGTAATATATCATCTACATTAACAAATCAAAACAGTGAATAAACATTTTTGTTACATGCAAATAGTAAAAAAAATTTTTGGATTTTGATTAGTCAATGTCATTTTTTATTATTATTATTTCTAGTGGAATACTGCATAAAAGTTGCCAGCAGCAACTTCTTTAGCTCTCTCAGTCAGTACTTGGTTGGGAGATCACATGGGAAAGCTAGGTTGCTGCCGGAAGTGGTGTTAGTGAGACCAGCAGGGGGTGCTCAACCTGCGGCCTGTGTAAGGTACGCCAGTATATTGATGGAAACTCTATACTGCTCAGTGATCATCGTCTTTCAGATGAGAAAAAAAACAGCATCCTAGCCAGAGATGTATAGTAACGAAGTAGAACTACTTCACTACTGTACTAAAGTAGTAAAAGGTTGTATCTGTACTCTACTGGAGTATTGTTTTTTTTCTCCTACTTCTACTTTTACTTCAGTACATACTCCAGTAGATTTGTTATGTGTTGCATAGTTACTCGTTACAATTATAAAAATGTTACGAATCAATCATTCATTGATCAGATGTTCAAAAAGGACAGTGCTGCCTGCCTGCATTGAGAGCACTTTAGTTTGTTTTAGACATGGAAAACCCAAAAATTTCACCTTCAACTCCTTCACTTTCAACTGTGGCGATGAGGAAAAAGGCCACCCGTGAGCCTATTTAGAACCAATGTTTGCATTTGTCGGAGTGAAAGACAGTTCATATAGAATGAAGTGCATACTCTACTGTCAGATTTGAAGAAACATGTCAAGTTAAAGATAATATAATACACAAAACAGCAGTTTGAGCTATCCATAAGAGCTAGATAAGTTAACTACCGTTAGCTACGTGCGGTTTATATCATGCTGCAATGTTCACATAACGTTAACTGTCTATCATAAAGGCTGTCACGCTGAATGGTGTTTTTGACCCATCATATATATATATATATATATATATATATATATATATATATATATCCTGTGCCCCAAAAAAGACATTTAAAATAAACAAAACAATATGTCTTTTGACTGTTTTTTTTTTAAACTACATAACACAATACTTGTACTTTTACTTTCAGTACTTGAGTAGTAAATTTTTAAATAAACTACTTGCAAAACTTAAGTAAAAATGTTGAATACTTTAGTACTTCCACTTAAGTATTGTGCTTAAAGAGCACTTCAACTTCTACTCAAGTCATTTTTTTGATAGAGCACTTGTACTTTTACTTAAGTCTGGGTCTCTAGTACTTTATACATCTCTAATCCTAGCCAAATTTACTCTCTGGCCTCTTTCCATCATGGCCTCCTAACCATCCTCATATCAAATTTGGCTTCATCATTCTGTCTCCTCTCCACCAATCAGCTGGTGTGTGGTGTGCGGTCCTCAAAACAACTTTTCTTTACTTCTGGTATACCTGCCAACCCTCCTGTTTTTCCCGGGATTCTCCTGTATTTTACAATTGTATCCCACTATCATCCAGTAAAGGTATTTTCCCGTATTTTTAATCTTTCTATGAATGGTGGCAATAAACATTAAAGAGTTGATCCTCTTTATACGCAACCCATACTGCCAAACCACTAGGGGACATCCATTGCTCTTAAATGTGAATCTGTTCTGTGCTTTCATTTTATTTAGGCATGAAAACACTTTGAAATAAATATAAAAACAGCACGATTCCCTTCCTTTTCCTTACAGATGCCCTTGCCCCTCCTTCGCAATCCTTAAAACAGTCAGTTCATGCAGCAGTGTCACTGTGAGACGCGCTCCATAGTGATAAAAAAACTGTTTTCCAAACAGATTCTGTACACATGATTTAAAGCGGAGCAAAAGTGGACACTGGGTTTTAGGTGAGTGTTTAAACAGACATGTACACATACTACTACTACTACTATTAATAATAATAATAATAATAATAATAATAATAATAATAATAATAATAATAATAATAATAATAATAATAATAATAA
>CAIGQZ010034990.1:19747541-19767478 GCA_903798205.1 Danio tinwini | reverse complement strand
AATAATAATAATAATAATAATAATAATAATAATAATAATAATAATAACACATAAACATCTAAGTCTTGCTGGATTTTCTTTTAAACATAACAAATTTAGTCTTAAATTAGCATAAAAATTTAGGAAAGCAATTGAATTATAAATGTGTGCATTTTTAAAGTGACGCCTTTGTTATTTAATGTATCAAACGAAAAATCTAAATGAGAGATTCATGATGAGTATCCATTATTTACAAATCCCAATGTTGACAGGTATGACTTCTGGTCACATGGAACACCTTTATGGCGGGGCTATTAGTGCTTGTCTCATTTCTGCCCTGCATTTATCCATTTCTGACCTGCTTCCTCCATTTTGTAGCAATGTCCATTTCCCAAATATGCAATTGGTTTACTATACTGATGTCAACATTCGTCATTTTTTCTCATTTTAGGATAGTTTCAATTAGATGTACATCACAATCGCACTTGCACAACTTTAATTTCATGTTGACTTTAAGTAATGGGCTGGTATTTAAGAAATGTTTTAAGAAATCCAAGAAAAACGACTCCACTTGGGACAAACCCATATGAAATGTATGGAAATATATAAAACAACAACAACAAAAAAAGTTTGCATTTGAAGCCATGCAGAAAAGTCATAAGGCCTCCAACTGAGGTAATAGGTAATTTGTTATTTGTTAACAATTTCCAATTAGCTTATGTGGATGGATAACAAACTAGCATTCCATGTTAGTGATGAAATATCTGCAGATAGTAAGTGAATATAAAATATAGTAGGTACAGTTTTAGGCATTGACTTCAGTAACTTAAAAGCACATTCATCATTTTCTTCTCTTTTCTATAATCTTCTTCTTTTTATTTTACTGACTGTGTAGTCCGCCCTTGGTAGGACCCTGCTCTTGAAATAAACAGTATGATCTCAGTGGGGGCCGCGATATGGTGTGTGCGTCATAAACTCCACACACGCTGATTCCAGCGCGGCCAGAGAATAGACTGGGAACCAGGAGATTGAGCTCAACACAACAGACACGCTGAGCTGATGGGATCACAGCTGCTTTACCCACAATCACGACCTGATGAAACATAATTAGCATAAAGTCCTTTTACAGTTGCAGTCATTTTTTGTTAGAACAACGGCGCGTTCCTAAATCACATTCACATCAGCTTTGTACAGTGCAGTATGAGATTCAACAATGTAGTGCAGCTAGTTGCAGTATGCTAATGTTCTGTGGTAGCGTTAGCTTTGATGTTGTATTAATCATTGCTGCTTAGAAAAACTATTATAGGACTTCTTATAGAGACATCTTCAGTACCAAGACAGCAAACGTGAAAAAGGAAACCTCAGTGGCATAAATTCTATTTACTGCAAGCACGTGTTAAAAAAAGAGCTGTTTAAATTTTACTCTGCTAGTGACGTACTGCAGGAAGGGGTTTTTATAGTATATTAATCCGCCATTTCTGTAACTACCTGAGATTTGTCTGCACCAAAAAACAAAACCATTACAAATGTCTGTTGTTGAATGTATCAATAAACAGCCTAAGTGAAATAGTTTTTCGAGGACAACAAACAATTAATACACAAATACACTTCACTGAACATGTATTACACACAAAGGCACCTACATTTTTGGAAGGACACTATAGGATATTGTATAACTGTTATACTGCCCACCCTATTCACCTTATTATTCGCGGACGAGCGGGCATAGCCTATTGAATCTTTTTGGGTCGAGACTTCTTGTCTCATTCACTTCATTCTTTTTTATTCGTTAAAAACAGCTTGTTTTGCTGCTTGATTTTGCAAAACTGATATTTTCTTATTCTACTTTGTCTGTATAGTCATGCAAACACTTGTTTGTAGAGCGAGTAGTTTGACCGTTTTCAGATGTTTATTATTCCTAGTCATTTCTCCCATAGGCAACTGAATCGGAAGTTCTAAAACAATCGCAAACACGAGCGCACATCCACATTGAAGAATAAAGTCAATACAAAACTCCTTAACTTTTTTAATTTTGACTGTTGTAATTATGTACCTTTTGTGAAGCTGCTTTGGAACAATAAATATTGTGAAAAGCGCTATGCAAGTAAACTTGAATTGAACCTTGTTGTTTATTTTCATTTTTTCTTTTTTTATGAAGGAAATGTACTGAAGAGTGGTTGTAAAGTATTATATATTTGGGAAATATATATTTTAGCCTGGACTTTTTCATCAACAGGATCAGTTCAACATTGTTTTTGAAGGATGCAGGTAATACAACACAAATATCTTTTCTGAATGTGCTTGTTCAAATGCTGTGGTTAATGTACAGTAGCTAAAGTTACTATTGTCTCTAACTGCAATGATAGAGATCCGACCTCTCTTGCTTGTCATCAGTGTAACCTTTTACATTATACGTCCAATTAGAGCAGAGATGCCCAAACTAGGGCCTGTGGGCCAAAGTCGGCCCATGGTAACCCTTGATTTGGCCCGCTAACCAGTCAGATGGGGACAAATGATGAAGAAGCTTGTGGCGAATCCCTCAAACAGAGATCGTTATTTCTAATGTAACAAACTTTTGTTTGTATAATTGCTGAGCTACAAAAAAGCAAAGCTGAAATAAATGTTTCAATTAAATGTTGTGAATGAATCAGATTTTTTAAAAATGGTCATGAAACCATTTTTTTAGATGTTGACATGTATGTGGCACATTGCTAAAAACACTACTAGGACATATATTTTACTATAGAGTACTCAATAGTGTTATACATGAGATTGTTTCTGTGTGGAGTTTGCATGTTGTCCCTGCGTTCGTGTGGGTTTCCTCCGGGTGCTCCGGTTTCCCCCACAGTCCAAAGACATGCAGTACAGGTGAATTGGGTGAGCTAAATTGTCCGTAGTGTATGAGTGTGAATAAGTGTGAATGAGTGTTTCCCAGAGATGGGTTGCAGCTGGAAGGGCATCTGCTGCGTAAAACATATGCTGGATAAGTTGGCGGTTGATTCTGCTGTGGCAACACCAGATTTATAAAGAGACTAAGCCGAAAAGAAAATGAATGAATTTTAAAGTATTCCTATGATGGATTTTTTTATTGTCACATGACCATTCAGGAATAATTTTATTATTTCAAATCAGCCAGTATTTTATAAAGAAGCGTAAAATAAAGCTGAGCAAAAAAGACGAGCAAGAATGCTAATAGAAAACTTCCTCAGTGGATTAATGGTATGATAGGCTTAAACCTACATTATGGTTCAATACTGTAGGTGATGAATATTCAAATGAACTGGGTGGTACCCCTTTCTATAATGCTAAATCTTATTATAGTACACGTCTTAATTACTAATGGATTCTATAAGGGCAAAACTGCTGCATTATGAATGACACTAATGAAATTAGTTTGAATCACGTTAACAGTAAATACTAATATTCTCATTCATCATTCTGTGTCACCACGAAAAAAAAAAAGTTAATTTTGTGTTTGATCCATGCAGCTGGTAAATATTACACACAGAGGGCTCACATGCTACAAAGTTTCATAGACAAAAGGCTTTAATGAAAAAATCCATATTTCCATGTTTCCATATAAAAATGTACATCAGCATAATATTTATAGCTTCAACATAGCAGGCAGTAAAAAATATTTTACAATGAAAATATTCAGAGCATTCAAATGCATACCTCTTATAAATTCAGACTTAAAGACATTCCTGTTTAAATGATCACTTTACTATGGTTTCTGTTTTTGGCTGATCCGTTCGCCTCGTGTTACTCGCTACCTACAATTGTGATGAAACTCAAATGAAACAGTGTTTTGGTGCACGTCACAAACTCAACGCCATGGTAATGGAAGACATGTTCATTTAACGCTATGCTCGTTTCTATCGCCATGTGCTCTGTAATGCAAGAAAACAAAGGCATTGCATCAGAATGGAATCTAAAACATCATGTTTTTAAGTCTGATATACTGTACCCACTTCACAGTGAACTCAAAAATTTCAAGACACACACAAGTAGTCGCCTCTATAAGTATGTGACAGTCAATCAATCTCGCGGTACTTTCTTTTGCATCTTAAAGGGATAGTTCACCCAAAAATGAATTTTTTTTTCATCATTTACTCTCCCTTCACTTGCTTAAAACCTATTTGATTTTTTTTTATTTCTGTTGAACACAAAAGAAGAAAGTTTGAAGAATGCTGGTTGATGGTAGAGGAGAGCAGGGAATTTTTTTTTTTAGTTTTTACTGTCGTTACTAACAACTGTGGTCTATCCAACGTTATCTCATGGCAATTCGTAACTTTTTGATTTAGTGGCTAATTCGTATGAATTTCTACAATCTCGTACAATTTAGTACGATTTTCTGATGACGGTTGGGTTTAGGGGTGGAGTTTGGTGCCACGCCTCCTTTTTGAAATCATACATTTTCTTACGACTGAACTTGACGAATTCGTATGAACTAGCCACTAAACTGACAAAACGTAAAAATACTCATGTTTTCTTGTGAGATCAGGCTAGTCTATCAATATTAAGGGCTGTTTTTACAAATGTAGTTCAAAATAACTTCACTTTAACAATAGCTATGATTTCATCCAAAAATGTGAATTAACTTTATGCACAAAACTGGATTAAAAGACGTGCAAATAATGCAGCGTTTCCATCCAATGAGTCAAAGCGAACAAAATCATCACTTCCTGATTAACCGGCGCCAAATATGAACAGTAAAAACAGAATTTGCTGTGGTAGGAGAAGCTTTTCCAGAGTCTTTTCGTCATTTAATAAAAGACTTGTGCCTCAGAAGGCAATCCTGACACGCAGTAAGGTCAAACGTGAAGCACAGATGCTCTTAATTCTGGAGGTAATTAAAAGTATAATAACACTACTAGTAATAATAACTAATCAGATGTTTTACAATGTGCTCAGCCTACTGTTTTGTCACACACATTTATCATCCCATGATCTCTTAAAACAAAATCACATGACTTTTTTAATGCGCATACTGGAATTTCACTAAAAGTGTTTCCATCGTAGTTTATGTGCATCTTTTCTTATCGAATAAAAAGTTTATCCTATATGCACATGTTTTTTTTTGCATTTTGCAAACTGCACATAAAATAGGTGGATGGAAACATAGCCATTGTTGCATTTGATTACAAATGTAGGTCAACTGTAACACAACATTTTACTTTCTTATTAAGTGGATTGAACATAAACAATTAAGTTGTGCAAAATAAATCTTAAGAATTATGTTGTTTTAGCTCATTTTAAATATCAAGCAGGATTTTTTTTATCTATAAACTTTTTAATATGTTAACTGTAAACATATTTTGTCCTTTATCTTTGCAAAAAAATATTCTAAATAATTCAGTTTTGTATTGTTGGGTTACTTTTGATGGAACTGAAGTTTAAAATTATCTAATTGAATATTTTTTTTATTATTATTAGCAACATGCATTTAAAAAAAAGCATCTACTGTAAATAAAAAGACGGCAAACTAATATGTGGAAGTGAAAAATAAGGTATGATACTAGCAGTAGGACAAATGTAACAGTTACATTTCTTATATATAATATAATAAATGTTACTATTTATACTCAATTTACTTTTAAACAAAAAAAAACACAAAAAACCCCCCGAAGACAATGCAATGCTTTATGTGTTATTACACCAATAATTCCCTGTCGATTGATCATTACTGTGACACATTAAAAAAAAACCCTTTTTTAAAACAAAAATTGAACCACTACAGTGATTTACACTGCATCTAAAAATCATCATCCCTGATATACCCTGTTATAGGCTGGAAAGCAAATGTTTTGCTTTATTCCTTGTCCTTATTGACTTCCATAGTATTTTTTTCCTACACTGTAAAAAAAATCTGTAATTTCACTTTTTTTTTTTTTCGGCAGCTGCGGTGCTGGAAAAAAACCCTGTAAAGTAATGGTCGTTAAATTACAGAAATTTACCGTAAATTAACGGACGTTAAATTACAGAAATGAAATCTTTAAATTAAAAATTCTGGTTAATTTCTGTAATTTAACATCTGTAATTTTATGGTAAGTTTCTGTAATTTAACGCAGATTATTTTACTTTTTTTTTCGGCACCCCAGCTGCTAGAAAAAAATAATGTAAAATTACGGATTTTTTACAGTGCACTATGAAAGTCAATGGGTACCATCAACCTGTATTTTTCAAAAAAATCTTCTTTTGTGCCCAACAGAAGAAACTCAAACTTTTAAAACCACTTGGAGAGTAGATGGTGAGGTAATTTTCAGTTTTGCATGAGCTATCCCTTTTAAAAAATATGGTACATTGATCTGCATTCCTGCATGAAAGACTTGCGCTTTTTGTGTGTGCCTGTTTTCAGGGCTGTTCACACTCTTTGAACAAAGCACAGAAGTAATCAAGTAAGTAAGAATACAGAATCACTGCAGATACAGGTTATGTAACCCATTTGCGGCAGTTCATTGAATTAAGCGCTGGAGCTGCTGAGAGCAAAGCAGTGAGAAATAAGAAAGGAAGGGAAATGGGGCTACATGAACACACACATATTCACACAAGTAAACACAGACTAGGAATTACATAACAGGGGTTTTAGGCCACACAGCATGACATTGTCTAGCTTTCAGTCATTGTAAGCATCACAGTTTCATTACTGATGTGTGGAGTTTTTTTATATTTTATTATTATTTTTTAGCTTAATCACATCATCATCATCATCATCATCATCATCATCATCATCATCATCATCATATTATTATTATTATTATTATTATTATTATTATTATTATTATTATTATTATTATTATTATTATTATTATTATTATTATTATTATTATTATTATTATTATTATACCAATCATCATCCTATTATACCAATGGCTTTACTTCCGTCCCAATGCAAGCGTGTCCGTAAAGTAAAATTTGTATGAGCATCACAGTGTTATACACAAGCATAGGAACTAAACCTTCATGCTTTAGAACTAATGTTGATATAAAATAGACATAAAGAGCATATTTGCATACATAGTGTCTTAACCATGGTTTCCCACATGATCAAGCAGATGTTGTGGCATTTTGAAAATGTGCATCCTATATTGCTAGATTTTCGCTTCGTTTAAGTCTCAAGAAATGAAGTGAAGTAAACTACTTCGCCTATAGACTGATTTTATACACCCGCCATTTTTAAAAGTGATTTGAGAGGAAACCTGGAAGTATCGCTTGGAGTCACACAGGTACATTGTGTACCTGGCTGTACAGTATATCTTATCAGTGACGAGACAGTGACACAAATATATCATTTCATCGCCTTCCGAGTGACCTGAAGGCCCGTTCTGAATGGATAGTGAAAATAAAAAGGGATATAAGACCTCATTTTCAGCTAAGTTAATTGAAATGGCACTCGCTAATATTTTCTTTTCCAAACACACTTTTTATCAACTCAAGTTGATAAAACTGAATCTATTACTGATCAAGTTGATAAAACTGATTATTTCACTATATTAGACTTGTCACAATACTGAATTTCGGTACTGAAAACCCCCCGTAAATTTCCCGCTAACATTGAAGCAATGTTGAGCACGTTCTTAAACACTGTTGATTTGCTATTGTATCAACAGTACTCAACAGAAATGACTGTGATTGGCCATGAATGTCATCAGTTCATGGCACTTCACCGATGTATGCCGAGTGCAAACACAGACAAGCAATCGACTGATCTTCGCGGCTTTAAAACGCTCCAGTGTCACTGTATTTGTGTTTGCGTTTGCTAATGACCTTCACGGCCAATCACGGTCATTTCTGTTGAGCACGGTTGAATACTATGACAAATTAGCAGTGTTTTAGAATGCCCTCAGCGGTGCTTAAATGTTAGCGGGAAATGTAAAATTAAAATGGAAATTAAAATTTCAACACTATTACAGACAACAAGAGAGACAACTGCATTGTTTTATCGCTCATCTGGTTACATAGGCTGAAGCAGGAAAGCTCCCCCATGGTGTTTACCTGGTGCCATTAACTGAAGCCTAGAAGGACACTTATGCCAAGTTCGGACTGCATGATTTTAACCCCGATTTAAACTCGCCGACAGGTTTTGAGAAATCGCAGACAAATGCCTGAAATCACAGGCAAATCGGTGCTCGTGCACGCAACTGACAATCACACAATGTGATCAAAGACATGATATAAGAGAATCGCAGATGAGTCACCGATGCCCGTGACATATTTGGCGTGTTAAATATCTGGAGCTGTCGGCTATTCAAATTATGCAGTGTGAAATGAGTTTTGACTGAAAATAATATCGGCGATCACCTACAGCTCATGAGAGAGCAGCATCCACTAGTGTGGTTACCTGCAGGCCAGCGGGAGGCTGGGGGAGAAGTTAAAAGCGCTCATTTTCAGTTTATTTGGACCTAAGAAATGGAGGAACAACTAGCAGAAATTTGGCAGGAGCACCCGTGTCTGTTTGACGTGTCATCTGAGCAAAACCACAACCGGATTGAAAAAACTAAAATTTAGCAAAAATGACTAATTCCCTTCAAACCCAGGTGAGCAAATATATACATTTTCTACCCCATTAAAGGCTTCTTTCTCGTTATGTAGTGAATATCAAAAGACATACTACGTGTTTTTGGTTGTGAGATATAGTTTGGACAAAGTTGTCGGCGATTCTTCCTATTTTAAAGTGTGAAACCTCCTATCGTCGATCCATCTTGCAATGTAAACAAAGCAGCGACAAAACGCTAGCCCAGATAGTCATGCAGTGTTAAAACATCTGTGACACGACTACTTAAAAAAATGCAGTCTGAACTCGGCATTAAGCGTATTACTCTTAAAGATATTGTGATTTTGTTTGATTCCTAATATGCTTTTAATTATTTAAAATAAACTTAACTGAATGATATTAAAGTGATGTTTACACCATATCTGCATTTTAAAACAGCTGGAGGTTTGTAGTCCACAGCATGTTGTTGCAATGTTTACAATGCTGATCCTATACTTCTGGGTTTTTTCCCACCGCAGCCTTGCTTTCGTTTTTTAAAATGGCAGCCATGTGAAATACGAGTATTACATTATGTTTTATAATCGCACATATTTAGGGCTCATAAATGGATTTGACTAAATAAATAATTTCTTCGCTAATTTAGTCCGAGGAATTCCAGCAGAGGGTGAAAACATCTTTTTAGCTTTTCAATTTACCCCCAAAGAACTAACATACAGTAGATACTACATGAACAAACAGCTAACAAAGCCACCTACATTAGCATTTTTCTTCTTTAATACTGACCTTTAATTTCTTGTATTAAAATATTAGGTAGTCTTATCATTTCTATTTAACATTTAGCTACTAATTGCGTTAGATGAACCGCTGAAATTTCACGTTATCTAATATGTTGTGCAAACTGCTTAAACAGATTTGGAGTAACACTTTCGATTGGAGAACATGTATTAGTTATTAACTACACTGTAAAAAAGTATACGAGTCATGACAGCATATGTTTTTATTTCATTGCAACTTATTAATCTAAGTTAAGCATGTTCTAACTTAATTTTATAAGTTACACAAGCTGTTTTATGTCAGTTTAACATATTATAAGTTCAATGGACTTAAATTTAAGGCAACCAGGATTTTTTTTTACAGTGTAGTTGCTAATTAGCAAGCATATTACTAGTGTATTGACTGTACTTATGAAGCACATATTAATGCATATTATGCAGCCCATCTAATACCTAAACAGGACTATTACAATAACTATTAATAAGCATTAATTAGGAGTTTTTTTGAAGCAAACTCTTGGTTATTAGCAAATATGTGATCCCTAACTTAAAGTGTTACTAGATATACTGGCAAATAGCCACAAGCGAACATGTTAAAATATATCCAGTGCATTTAAATAACACATTGTAAAAGTGAACACTGCAAAGCTTTGATATGACATACAGTACTGTATGATGCATGGCAGTCTAATTTTTGTGTAATTTTGTTTGATGAGCACTCGCATAACAGCCGTACAGTTCTCAATGAGTGCTTCATTATTGTTAGCTTAAACACCGAAGAAATAAATGCCAAAGAAATGACCAAACATAAAGGACAGAACGTCATCTTAAACACCAGTTAATCCGCAATTTCAAGTATAATTTACACTTCAAAGTCAAATTAGATCACTGACAATAAGTCACTTCTAATTAGCCACGATTAAAAAGAAAACAAAATTGTCCTCCCACTTTTCATTTATCATTTGCACAATCATGATTGATGATCGTTTTGCTCTAAAACATTGTCGAGTTTACACCGAACCAGTGAACAACTGTGAGTTCACTATAGAATAGAAATCAAATTAAGCTGCCTTCTTATAAAACATCTACTTTTTGAGCTTGTTGTGTGAATTGAGGTCAAAATATTCAGCCTTTTATGAATCTAAAGTTCTCGCCAGTGAAGAGTTTGCTATATGGGGCACATTCAGCATGGTAAAACAGATGTCTAGGATGTCAGGGTTAAATTAAGCAGAGTGATTTAAGTGATCTGTTTGTTTACCCTGGTTAAAAACTGGACTTGAAAACCAGAACAAAGCATCCAAACAAAGGGATTTATTTAAACTATAGTCTCAAGTGGATCTTTATAGCTTGTAGTCTCAAAAATACCTAATCAAGCTATCGTGACATTGTAACTTGATTTGCCTAATCATTTGATTTGGTTTTGCATTGCAGAGCTTGATCAAACAAATCCATAGAGCTATAATCTCTTTTTGTGTGTGTGTTTGTTATTGAGAGAAATGTGCAAAGCATATATTTAAAACTAAACATCACGCTCAGTAATGTGGATGGCATCTGGATGCTTGTTATACAGTAGTAGTATATCACTACAAAGGTATATTTTAAACGTTTTACTTCTAATTAAAGAATAAAATGGTAAGTTTAAGACTGCATTCTGTCTCTTGTGCGTTACATTTGTACAATAAACAAGTTAGTTAAAGGAATGGTTCACCTAAAAAAAATATATTATCCTGTAATTGACACCCTCAAGCCATTAGTTGTATGTGCCTTTCTCCTTTCAGATGAACACAGTCTGAGTTATATTAAATAATATCCTGTCTTTTCAAAACTTTATAATGTCAGTGAATGGTGCTCGAGTTTTTGAAACTACAAAAAGCACATTTATCCATCATAAAATTAATTCATACTCCTGTGGGTTATTGAAGGACTTCTAAATTAAACTGATGGAGTTTTGAAAGAGACTTTATTATACTGTAAAACCCAATGAGTTAAGACAACTCAAACCATTTGAGGAAACTGATTGCAACAAACCATTTAAGTAAAAAACTAATTATAATGAGTACTGTGAACTTAATCCATTTAAGTTGAAGTAATGAGGTATTTAAGTGATTAGGGCCCAATCCCAATTCTACCCCTTAGCCCTTCCACTTACCCCTCGTTTTGCACTTTCACATCAAGGGGTAGTGGTGTCCCAATTCTCTTTAGCTTTTAGGCGTAGGGCTAAGAGCAAGGGGTATACACCCCTTCGAACAAAGATTTTTCAGGAGCACACTTGAAACGAAGGGGTTAGAAGTTTCCCAGAATACACCTGCTATAATGGCAGAATTGCTGAACCCGGAGATAAGATCCACAAATTAGTATTTTTTGTCATTATTACAAATTTGTACAACAAATAAACACGTTTTAATATATTCATAACCACATTCATGTTTTACCGTCATGCTTTAAAAAAAAAAAAAAACGAAAAAAAAACAGCTAAATTTTACTATCTATAATCCATAATCATAACTCCTGTACAGCAGTTCCACAACATTATGACACTCTATGACACTCAAATATCCTGTCAGAAAAGTCTAGTAGCTGAGAATAATCCTTTTATAGTTTCTGCCATAATGTTAATGTTGTTTTCGACTGTTTACATAGATGAATACGGCCACTGTGTAAATACACAGTACAGTTACGATCTTATTGCCACATTAGATCGTTATGATAACATTAGATAGATACCAAAAAAATAACACAACTGGAATAACTACAGCAGTCACGATCGTCTGATCTCATATGAAGAGTTCGCAATGACGTATGATGACGTGTGCAGGTGTTGAAGTGCTGTCCCAATTCTTAGGGGTACATTTTGAAGCTCTTCCCCTTAATCCTCGGTTGTAAGGACCGGGAAGGGGAAGGGATAGAGGTACAAAAATAGAATTGGGATTGGGCCTAAGTAAGTCTTGATTGAGCAATAATGATGAACACTTGCTGTTAACAAGCAGAATAACTGAAGAGAAACTCAAAACTACAATGACCTTAGTAACATTTTAAAAAAAAAAACACGTTCAATCTCTTAAAATCTTATTAAACAACTCCACAAACAGTATCAACAGCATCACTAAGTTCGAAGCTCTTTTCAAATGAGTAGAGTTAACTTTCAGTAAATTTTGAGTTAATTTCATTAGATAAATCTGACTGTTGGGTTTTACAGTGTAGTCATTTTCCTTATTACTAAGCTAATGTGAGAACCGATGCACTGCAGTTGTGAACACATATGAATTGTTTTGGATATACTGATTTCTATTGGTATATGTATTAGTGCTGTAAATTTGTATTAGTTTACCTTAAAATGGTGTCTCTCCAGCCATGATTACTTCCAATAAGCTTACATCCTAGTGGAGTAATTACCGATATTTCTTTCTGATGGATATTTGAACTTTATAAATGAATATCAGTTGTGTAAAGTAACAAATGGCTATAATCGAGAAGTTTTTCTCAGGAATTGTAATTTACTAAGTAGTTTTAAAAATGTGTACTTTTACTTTCCTTTGAGTACATTTTTAGTACTGTATCTGTACTTTTACTCGACTACTTTCCTTCAACCTGTAGTCGCTACTTCATTTTTTCTTGTCTATGAACATTGGCTTAGTACTTGGCATTAGTCCTCTGACTCTTGTTCAATTAAAACACACATAGAAAGTAATAACCTCACGACATGAGCACTTTATAAATGCAGAGGATGTCCAAAATCTTTACACACAATGACCGAGAGACTATTTACACTGCTTATCACTGATGAGATGGCGAATGCTTACTGTATGAAAACTGAAATCACCAAATAGCCTTAAAAAAAATCACTAAATGCACTTCAGAATGTTACGCTTACACCCACACACATGCACAAATTGCATGTAAACGCATCAGCTTTTCAAAGTGTAATACTCAATACTCTTACTCATACTCAATACTCTTACTCATACTCTTACTCAATACTCTTACCTACTCTTGAGTACTTTTAAAAGGGCTTTTTTTTTACTCATACTTTGAGTAATATTTACAACAGATACTTTTGCCCTTACTGTTTTTGGGCAAGTAATTGTATTTTTACTTGAGTATGATTTTTCAGTACTTTTTCCACTACTGATGAATATTATATGGATATTGGTGCTTCAAAAACACTTGCACCATTCACTGCCATTAAAAAGCTGAGAACAGCCAAGATATTACTTAATACAAATTAGATTGTGTTTATTAGAAAAATTTAAGCCGTATTATATGTTCAAGATGCTCTCAAGGTGAATAAATGAAGGGTTAATATTAATTTTGGATGGAACTATTCCGTCAATGGCCACCAGAGTCACTAATAACCAGAGAGCAGAATTCTGCATGCAGCTCTTTTAAGAAGAGGAAACAATTTAAATGTTTAGGGATTGTTTACACCAAATTGAAAATTTTGTCATTATTTACTTCTTTCAACAGTGAGTTTCGGTTGAACACAAAACATTTTTTTTTTTTTTTTTGCTGGTTGTTCAAACTATTTATTTAAAATGAGCTGAATCAACACAATTTGTGAGTTTCTTGGGGGGACAACTTTATTGTTTTATCTTCAATCCACTTAAATTTGCAAAAACAATCAAGTTAACTTAACCAATTTGTGTTAGGACAACATGAAGAAGTTGTGAAGAACCCAGCATTTTTTACAGTGAACACAAAGAAATACGTACTGAAGTACCATTGACTTCTATACACTGTAAAACCAAACAGTCAACTTTATCAAATGAAATGAGTGGTTAACTCAATATTGACTGAAAGTTAATTCTTCTCATTTAAAAAAGAGTTTTGAACTCAGTGTTAAAGGTAATGAGTTAATTAAATACCTCATTACTTCAACTTTAATCGAGTGAGTTTATAGTACTCATATAGATTTTTTTTTTACTCAAACGGTTTGTTGCAATCCGTTTCCTCAAATGGTTTGAGTTGCCCCAAATTATTAGATTTTACAGTACTCAGTTGGTTTAAGTTCTCTACATTTATTGGGTTTTACTGTGCTCAAATTTCTTCATTTACTCAAATGGATTAAGTTCACAATACTCATTAGGATTAGTTTTTGAACTTAAATTGTTTGTTGCGATTGGTTTCCTCAAACTGTTTGAATTACCTTAACTTTTTTGGGTTTTACAGTGTAGTATTTTATTGTTACTAATTGGCTGCCCCCCCCCCCCCCCCCAACATTGTAAAAACATGTCTGGTTTTATGTTCAACAGAAGACAAAAATTCATCTATGTTAGGAACAACTTCAGTGTGCGTAAATGATGAGGAAATCTCTGTGTGAATTATCCCTTTAAATAACTAATTCTAAAGCTCAATGTATTCTTATTGAACTGCATATCAAAACACTACAAAAAAATTCATTAAATTAATTTAGGGTCCTGGCAGAAAATTAAAATAGAGTCAAAACAACAACAACATACAGTTTTCCTGTCACATTATTGCTCTGTCAAATTAAGGACTTGATCATGGAACAAACTACATACTGTTGTCTACAAAAAAATTATTAATATCGAAAGTTTTATCATAAACTTGTTCCTTATCACAAAGATTCCTCTGTGTATTGCAGCTTGTCCTTGGCTATGTAAAATACAGTTGAAATGACACACAACAGATAGCTTAAGATCTAGACTGGACTAATCAGTTTCCAAAATCTCAAACTCCAATCAAAAACAGTGAGTAATTAGGATAAAACATTACAAACAAAAATCGACATGAAAGACAAGCTTTTAAAATACACTGTCAAATACATTTTGATTGGGCCATTCTTACCTCACAGAGTGGTAGAAAAGTAAACTTATCTGTTGTTGTTTTTCCCCATGGTTTGTTATTTGATGTTGAATTAGCAGAAAATTAGTTGCAGTTACCTTTGAATGAAATAATTAATAACTTTTTTCTTTACTGTATACCTTTACAATGGATTTAGTCTTACCTCCTAAAATAAGATAATGTAATTTTAATGAAAATTATTTGAGCCCAAAAGTGCATATTTCATTTATGGACCTCAAAAAACAAACAAAAAAAAAAACAAAGCTGCATGTCTAAAGTCTGTAGTTTGACTGAAAACGGTGGCGACTTTGTGTTGACTTTGATTTGTGGGCCACTTTGAAGTTAAATAAAGCAGATAATAAGAATGTCGGCTAAGTGATTTATGGCCGGATCCAAGAACATGCATCACAACAAAAAAGAAACAGTATGCAGATTTGTATCTATACAGCCTCAACTCCAGAGATTTGACCAAGGGGTTTAGTAGACAATACACAAGCAGTTGGGTTACATAGAACGTAAATAACTGTCCTGAATTTTCAACGTAGTTTTTTTGGCGTTTTAATAGCTTAATCGATATAATAAGCAAAGTTTTTACAAACTATTATGCCTACAACTATACATTGCATTATATTTATGATTTCTGACTCAATTTTGGCCACATATAAAGAAAAGCTGTCTCCTGCAAATTGATATTGTGGTTTTTATATAGGTTAATTAAAAACAAAAGATCAAACATATTGTAGTGTGACAAAAACTGGCTTGTAAGAATGCAAAGAACATTCCATATGCTATTACTGGCCTACTGAGTTTAGATTTTATACTCTCTCCTTTTTTATTGTATTCCTTTTTTTGTTCTTTATTGCTTTTTATAACAACATGACCTTAGTTAAAAAATGTTCCCGCCTCTCTTTAAAAAAATGTTGAAAATTCTATACATTTATTTTACAATTCATTTTTTTTTTCTACTGGCTTAGAGCACACCAGAAAATAAAAAAAAAGGACCAGTGAAGCAAACATTTCTGAAGATGGTATCAAGTATGCATTAAAACAAAGAGTCCACTGCAGCAACTGCAGCTCTCAAAAGGCGGGGGGTGGGGGGGTTGGGGGGTGGGCGTGTTAAACACAATAACCAAATACATGCATACATACAATACATGCATACACAGTCATTTTGGGAAGTATATGATTTTCCACCATTTTCATTATGCATCTCTCATGTCTTTGTGAAATTTTCATGCCCTCTTCCAACACAAATTATACAGCTCTTACAAAATATGGGGATGCCGTTGATATTAGACACTAATTCCATGTTTCATTTGACTGAAACCTGCTGGGTCTGTGGAATGTTGCTTTAAACATAATGGCTGTTAACTTGAAATGATCTGAATGAAAACATAAGATCATCACTGTACATGAAGCATTTTGTGGCGACATTCATTTCTAATGGACTTTTCTAATGCAAGCTTTTGGTACGTGTATCTCAAGCTTTCAAGTAAACGTGAAACCTTTCTCAATGAGAGGCCTTCTGCCTTTGGAATGACTCTACAATGAACCCAGTTTCTGGACTGGATCTGTAAGGCTCTGGCTACAACATGCGGTTTTTGAAATGTGTACGATATACACAGCAGGACCAAAGCTAGCAGTATTTTAAACATTTAGTTTTTTGGGTTAAATTCAACATCTTTTTTTTTTTTTTTTTGGCAGACACTCGATACTGAGGCTTACATTGCAGTGTGTGGCCTACTGTAGACTCAATCTACAGCATCTGAACCAATGAATAGAAATGGCAAGCACTAGAACAGTTTGTTGTGGCATGAGATACGGATATAATTACTTTGATTACACCTTTACGCTGATGATTAGGACAATTAGACTTTGATGAAATATTTATACTCAATATTTTCAATTTGTGGTGATTGGAAAATTAACAAAGAGTTTTCAGGGATTCCTCGAGCTTAGGAAATGAAATTGGCAAAAAAAAAAAAAAAAGCAAACAGCTACTGATTTTTGCTTCAATCTAGACAGCCTATTCATAAAGCCTTTAAATTTAAAGTAAGTTCCTTATTATTTATTCACCCTTGTGTCATTCCGAACCTGTATGAATTTCTTCTACCTGTAGAACACATTGAACAGCATGTTGTTTTGGAGTTAGACCCTATTGAATTTTATTGTACAAAAATAAGTGTACATAAATAACTCTTCAAGAAGTTCCAAAAAAACATAATGATCATTAACTGCTTATTGATAATTAGGTTATGTTATTATTTTATGTAAATGTGTCCATATCTGGTTACTACACTGATTATTATATAATGGGGATAAAAAATTTGCTCCAGATAGTTCGCACTTAGAATGGACTTTGGTGGCACAATGTAATTTCTAACACACCATTATAATTTGAATCTCAAACCTCTTCTCCACTAACATCTATTCCAAAACAGACTTTCTTCCTTTCTTCCTTTGTCTAAATTTGTCAAATGCAAACATACAATTTTATTGGTGTCCACCAAGCGGCAACCTCCCGCTCTCTCTCGAGAAGTTATTTGGAAGTAACTGAAACTGCAATTCATCAAAATTCCGTTAGTCCTGGCTCCATAATGAAGCAATTTTCTATTGAGTCCACTGTTAAAATGGACAAATTTACAGCAGAAAAAAAGGTGTTTACAGCCTGGTACAAAAAACAATTTTGGTTCATATGGCTAATATTACCCTTCATGACAACTGTGAGGGGGGTAAATTCTTTTTTATAACTCATCCGTTTCCTTTATATTTAGTTATATTAAGTCTGCATAATTAAGGGCGTGGCCACTTGAGTGACAGCTAGGTCTCGCTGGTCTCTGTCACTTCACCTCAGCTGATCGACATGAAAGTCAGCATATACATTGTATTTTTGTTTTGTTTTATGTGGCTTTACACAGTCAGTTGCTTTTTGGAATTATTTCCTTCAATTATCAGATGATATGGCATGCTGTGCACTTAACTGAGCTCACAAACCATTCACGTGGCCTCCATTTCCAAGGTGAGTGAAACTATATACTTATACCATATCTATAAATGCACTCTTTTCTTTAAGATAATTTATTATTTATATTTTTTCTTTAGAACTGTAATGCACTCCAGAATCTGACAGATTGATAAGCTGTAGGCTATAGAACAGTCATCTGAAACATTGTCATACAGTGTTGTGCCTGGATTTTATAAATAGCCCTGCATTTACTAACACAGACTATATTTGAAGTGTTTGGAAGTAATTCATGTCTGCTCCTGAAGAAAAAAAACGTCATAAGAACAATGCTTAATGGCTTGATGTATTACAACAGTGTTTTTTATAAGTCTAAAGTGTACAACCAAGCACATTTGGTCAGAACACAAATGAGTTGCAGGTAATAAAGTATTAAGCATTTCTCCCAAAGAAAAGCCAGTCTAAGCAAAATGCTAGCAGGCATCTTTAGCTCTGCTCATGCTCTGCCTCTTTGCCCTTGTTTGGCATCCCCCGGTCGGTGTGATGACACACAAACAAAATAGTGATGGTTGGCCACGCATACTTGTATCTTCTTTTGCGTTCTTCAGAAACCTATGGGTGACGTCACGGATACTATGTCCATAGGTTTTACAGTTGATGGTGTCCATTGCTTGTTTCAAGACTTGTTTCTATAAAGATACAAACTGCAGCATGTGGTAGTGGTGGGCAAAGCAAGGCTTCTTGAAACACTGAAACAGTAGAAGCAAATGTGTCGAAGCTTCGAAGCGTTTCAAAACCTGTTTCTACAGTGACACCTAGTTGTCATTGTTTATGTATTGCTCTTGAACAGCTTCAGCAAAGAAACAGTTAAGCAAATTGAGGTATTATACCCCACACTGTAGAGTTGAGGTTTCAAGTGATTTAGTGGAGTTGAGAGAGTTTCAGACTAGCATTCAGAAATAGTGGGTTCAAATCCAGGGTGATTAGACAGAAGTTAGTTTTTAAATGCTCTGTTCTTGTAACGTGATTTGTTTTAACATTGGTCTGATATCCGAATGAACACATACATAAATGAATAATGAATAAATATGTCTTGTTTAGGTCATAAAAAAGTCTACATTATTCAAATACATCAAGTCTTAATTTCAGAGTACAAGTCAATATTTGAACTCGGGCCAATCGCAGCACAGTTGATTTGTGTGCCGGAACATGTCGGATCCGGATCTGGCACCTCGTTTTACCGATCCCCCTCCTCAACCGCCCTTCTCCCCATCCGCTGTTCACTTTCGCTTTCTTCCGCGACACCCCTGCCCAGCTCACTTTCGTCCACGACCCCCCTCCGCCATCCACCGCACCAACAACCCCCCCATCCCCCCCACCCCCAACTTTGCGACACCTCTCCATCCTCGGGTAACATGCTGGATCTGTTACCCCGATTTGTTCAGGGACCTCGCAATTCACAAATTAAGCACTGACGTTAACCATTCCTAGTGGTAGACTGAATCAACATTCTAAAATACACAGTAAATGCCTTCAAATCTAAATAATTTTTAAAAGAAAGCTTACGTATAATTATATTAATTTGTATGTATTTATTTATAAAAATGGTGTCTCTTAAAAAAAATAGATGCATGATGCCTCTCCCTAAAAGGCCTATTTCTTGTCCATTGTCTGTTTTTTTCTCTCCAAAAGTTATGAGCAAAAAATATATATATTTACTTAAAGTAAAACAGGGAGTTGTGTTTTTAATTTCTGCACACATTCATTCAACAAAGCGGACATCTATTGTTATTGCTGTCTTCAGTTGATTGACGTAGTTAATTGTTTTTTTCATTGGCATATCTCAACCTTAAAACAATGGCTTATTTCAGTTGGCAGGTTTCTATCCTATCCAGAAGCTATTTTTTTTTTCAAAGTTTGCATATAT
>CAIGQZ010034990.1:19723332-19734661 GCA_903798205.1 Danio tinwini | reverse complement strand
GATAGATAGATAGATAGATAGATAGATAGATAGATAGATAGATAGATAGATAGATAGATAGATAGATAGATAGATAGATAGATAGATAGATAGATAGACCACTCACTAAAGCGAGTTAAAGAATAATAAGCCTTTCATGATTACTCTTGCTCATACACTAGATGTAATGTGTGTGCACACTGCTGGCTTTGAACATATTAATACATTTGACTTTCATCCATCCAATAAATATTTCACTCAACATCAAGGACATCACGACTCATCTCTACCCACTCTGTCGCTGTCAAGAATGTGTCACAAAAACTACTCTCTAACCACTTTCTACAAAATCATAAATTTTTATTGACCCGACAGACACAGAGAAAAACCTAATTAACCATAAAGGATTACGCCAATGAGTCAGATGGACTGGCTTTTCCTGCTTTTAGTTTTATTAAGAGACAGAATGAGTCCATTAGTGTGTGTAAATTCATCTGCAGATGAGGAGGGTAGATTATAGTTGAAGACACAAACACTGTATGCTCAATAACATATAATCATAGAAAGGATTTCAATATCTCAAATATTGCTTTTTATTATCAAGTACATTTAAGATTACTCTGAAAAGGCCGTCACAACAATCACAGAAAGCTGCTCGAAATAAAAAGCAGCTGCTAATTGACAAACTACAAAATACAAAGTTTGTTAGAAATTAATATTCAGATACTTAAGCGTGAACATGAGCCACTTCTTGCCAAATTATATAGATAAACAAAATCACTGTTTGAGGAATTTAATTTGTGATTAATTGCTGACCCTGCCATCTCACGACCAACACTATCACTGCTTGAGCAATTTTTTAGCATTCTCCAATTAAGGAGATTAATTAGATTCATGAAGTGAGTGCCATTTATTATTTCAAAGTCTGCATAGAATTGTAACAGTGCCAACGGATGATAAACAAAGTTTCACTTCATCTTTACTAACCCAAATGGAATAGTATTTTCTTGGCTAATGGAGGTTCATTTATTTAATTCAGTGATTTCCAAACAGGACAGTTATATTTTCAGAACAAAAACATACATACAACAATATATAACTACATCTACTGTATTGGTGATGTCCAATCATTTGTAACTTCAAGGAATGTACTGAACCATCAATTTTGTAATAATAATAATACATTTTATTTAAAGCGCCTTTCAAGAAACCCAAGGTCACTGTACAACATCATATACACAATTCAATAATTAAAAATAAACCAATAGTATAAAAATAGAGAAGATGATAAAAAACAAAGACATGATACAGAGTGTAGTATGCAGTTATAAAGAGTAAGTTATTTTGAACAGACGAGTTTTAAGTCTGGATTTAAACAGAGGGAGAGAGTCAATGTTGCGGATGTGTACTGTTATACCTGTAGACAAAACAATGAAATTAGTTTTATTGATGCAATATTATATAAATCACAATATCATTATCATATAAGCATATCTCTTGTTTGGGACCAATTAAGTGATATTAGAGAGTTTCTTATGAGCTGTAAGACCTAATAGTACTCTTCTCTTAAAATTAATTAAAAGTGCAGTAGGTGATTGTCTTCAGAAAACATTTTTTGTTGTGCTAAAAGTCTCTTCGCATTCCAAAAGTAATGATTAAAGTAAATGATCTAAATGTATTTATGTATTTTTATATTCTGGCTAAGGCATAAGACAAAAAAATGTTTATCCAATCAAAATTTGTCAGGCCGACAAAGATAAGTAGCCCAAACTGTTTGTCAACAAATGTAGATTTGTACATCTGCGTACCCTATTCATGCAGATCCCCCATTTGCACGTGCACACAAGAGAGTGACATCGGTAAAAACAAATGCTGAATCAAAACTTTTTAAAATCCTGAGTCAATACTGGAGCTACTTTTGCACGCTGGTGGAAGGACAATACCATGGCTGAAATATTTGATGTTAAAATGTTAAATGTTATGTTTTAAAACCATTTTAGTCACTCAAAGCTTACATGGATTGTGTTGTTTTACAAATATGCTATATGCAAGGGAGTGTTGTTCAGCCACTGAAATCTTCCTGGAAAAAAATACTTGATTATTTTCAATTTCATAAGGTACCTTTGACAACATCGATAATGTACGTTTTTATTTAGTTAACAACAAAACATAAGTAAATAGCGCTATTCCGCCTAGCCTGCTAAACAGAGGTGAAGTAGGCTTTATATTCACATCACTTTAGTTTTTTAAACAATGACAGCCTGTGATGCAGTCCCTGTATTGTTTAACCTGCTACTTTGAATATACAGTCTGAAATAGCATGCAACTATGGCTTAGTAATAAGTGTAATTCCTGCACCCCACCAGCCAACCACTAAGCATATAGTCACTTTAGAACAAAGCACGTAAGAGACAGTGAGACCAGCGATCCTTGCATGCATGAAATATTGCACATTATGACAAGTTTTGCTTGCTAGATATAATACAGATTTTAGTTTGGAATTGTAGTATTATAAAGTACTAAGGTTTTCTAACTAGTGAATGACATTATCTAGTGCAGAGATGCTCAAACTAGGGCCCGCAGGCCAAAGTTGGCGCTTTGTATCTTTTGATTTGGCTCGCTAGAGAGAAAATGATTGGGAAGGGTTGGGGAATGCCTTTAACAGAGATTCTCAATTCTTTTTTAATGTAACCTTTTGTTTGTTTGTTTGTTTGTTTGTTTTATTGTTGAGCTACAAAAAAGCAAACGGAAATTATTTCAACTAAATGTTGTAAATGAATCAGATTTTTTTTATTTCATACTGTCACTTACAGTTGCAATCAGAATTATTCAACCCCCTGATTTATTAGCCCCCCTGTTTATTTTTTTCCCCAATTTCTGTTTAACGGAGAGAAGATTTTTTTCAACACATTTCTAAACAACAGTTTTAATAACTCATCTCTAATAGCTGATTTATTTTATCTTTGACATGATGACAGTAAATAATATTTGACTAGATATTTTTCAAGACACTTCTATACAGCTTAAAGTGACATTTAAAGGCTTAACTGGGTTAATTAGGTTAACTAGGCAGGTTAGGGTAATTAGGCAAGTTATTGTATAATAATGGTTTGTTCTGTAGACTATCGAAAAAATTAATAGCTTAAAGGGGTTAATAATTTTGACCTTAAAATGGGTTTTAAAAATTAAAAACTGCTTTTATTCTAGCCAAAATCAAATAAGACTTTCTCCAGAAGAAAAAATATTATCAGACATACTGTGAAAACTTCCTTGTTCTGTTAAACATCATTTGGGAAATATTTAAAAAAGAAAAAAAAATCAAAGGGGGTTGAATAATTCTGATTGCAACTGTAACAAACGAGACAAAACAGAAGACATCAGCGTGCAAATCAAGGCAAAGGCAGGTTCAGGATGACTAGTGTATTCGGCATTGAACTGCATTGTGTTATAAATGGATGTTTTTAATAGTTTTATTGTAATACGTTTGTTAAAATAATATTCATTTTCAAAAAATTTGAATGCATTATTAAATACGGTTGAAGTATTTTTATATTATGAAATAAATTTGGAATTACCCATGGCAACTTTTATGTAATACAATTTGCTATATTTACTTTCGGCCCACAGCTCTATATTAAGCTTGGATAGGTCCTTCATAAGAAAAAGTTTGGGCACCCCTAATCTAGTGGGTTGTCTACAGTAATCTTTAAGGTGCGTGTTCGTAATTTCAGGAGGCGTGGCTTTGGACGTCAGGGGAGGGACTGTGTTTTAAAGATATTACAGTATGCTAACAGATAGATCACCTTTAAGAATTACTGACTTTTAGTGATTTGGTAAATACTTATCAAAAGGCGTTCAAATTTCACTTCCAAATGTTTACAAATGACTCATGAAACATGATGCAAGATTTCCTTCTACATGGAAGGTATCGAGAGTATACTTCTAAACTGAAAATGGACCCTTCTTTCTCAGGATGACATGGCAATTTCTTCAGTGTGAGTCGTGAATGAATCACCACAACACAAATGGAGTGCCATCAAGCTGCTGGTCAAGGGCAGAGAGAAAATGCGCTCAGTTCTAAAGGTCTCTAATGAAAGAGGACAAAGAGACAAAACACTAGTAAACTACTGCGTGTCTGCCTAGATCAAGCTTTTGATGAACACAAAACTCTAAAAAAGTTTCTTATTACGCTGCATTTTATTTAGTGTGAACATTTTTTGTATAAAAATGGCCATTATTATAAGGAGTTATTTCAATTTTTAAAAACTGCTGTTAAAGATGTTGTGAAATAGAGAATAAAAATGCTTTTCATACTTGCATATACAGTATAAGCAATAACTCAAAGTTCAGAATGAACTCCCCAGTTTAAAATCTGTATTATTCTTTTGTAAGCCACTAAATAGCTAGATCTAAAATCTTTGTAAATATTAGGGTTCTAAATGGGCTTGTAAAAAAGTTTTTTTGCAATTACCTAAGCCATTTACCTTTTATATACAGTGCATTCAGGAAGTGTTCATAGCGCTTCACTTTTTCCACAAGCCTTATTTAAAAATGGATAAAATTCATTTTTTTCCTCAAAATTCTACACATAATACCCCATAATGACAATGTGAAAATAGATTTTTTTGAAATTGTTGTAAATTAAAAAAAAAAACATTTTAAAATAAAAAACCTGAAAAATCACATGTACAGAAGTATTCACAGCCTTTGCTCAATACTTTGTTGATGCACCTTTGGCAGCAATTACAGCCTCAAGTCTTTTTGAATATGATGCCACAAGCTTGGCACACCTGTCTTTGGAAATGTTTGCCTATTCCTCTTTACAGTACCTCTCAAGCTCTATCAGGTTGGATGGGAAGCGACGGTGTACAGCCATTTTCAGATCTCTCCAGTGATGTTCAATAGGATTTTGGTCTGGGCTCTGGCTGGGCCACTCAAGGACATTCACCGAGTTGTTGTAAAGGTACTCCATTGAAATTTTTGCAGTGTTTTGGGTCATTGTCCTGCTGGAAGATGAACCGTCAAGAGCACTCTGAAGCAAGTTTTCATTCAGGATGTCTCTGTACATTGCTGCATTCATCTTTCCCTCTATCCTGACTTAACTTTCAGTTCCTGCTGCTGAAAACATCCCCACAGCATGATGCTGCCACCACCATGCTTCACTGTAGGGATGGTATTAGCCTGGTGATGAGCGGTGCCTGGTTTTCTCCAAAAGTGTCACCTGGCATTCACTCCAAAGAGTACAATTTTAGTCTCATCAGACCAGAGAATTTTGTTTCGTATGATCTGAGAGTCCTTCAGATGCCTTTTGCCAAATTCCAGGTGGGGAGAGGCTTCCGTCTGGCCACTCCACCATACAGGCCTGATTGGTGGATTGCTGCACAGATGGTTGTCCTTCTGTAAGGAAATTTTTCTGTAACCTTCCACAGCCTTGTGCCTCAAGACAACTTTGTCTTGGAGGTCTACAGACAATTCCTTTGTCTTCATGCTTGGTTTGTGCTTTGACATGCACTGTCAACCCTGAGACCTTATATAGACAGGTGTATGCCTTTTCACATCATGTCCAATCAACTGAATTTACCACAGGTGAACTCCAGTTAAGATCATCTCAAGAATGATCAGTGGAAACAGAATGTACCTGAGCTCAATTTAGAGCTTAATGGCAAAGGCTGTGAATACTTATGTACATGTGATTTTTCAGGTTTTTTATTTTGAATAAATTTGCAACAATTTAAAAAAATATTTTTTCACATTGTCATTATGGGGTATTGTTTGTAGAATTTTGATGAAATAAATGTATTTAATACATTTTTGAATAAGGCTGCAACATAAAAAATGTGGAAAAAGTAAAGCGCTATGAATACTTTCCGGTTGCACTGTAGACAGAAGAGATCATTTCACATATAATGTATGAATACATTCTATGGAACCATATTTGTGTTATCAATGCAAAATGTTTCTAATTATGAGAATAATGACCATCTCTTCACTCCAATTTATCACTGTTTGGCTTTTCAAAACACCTAAATGAGCAATAGAAGCACAAATCTGAAGCACACAATTGTTGGTCAATTGTTTGTCATCACTATACTAACATGTTCTTACTGCACACATTTAGCATTGCAATGCAGGCAATGGAGCTTAACTCCAGGTAAAAAAATGTGTGAAATGTTCATATACCTGGGGTAAGAAGCAGTGTTAAGAACAATAATGACCCAGAGTTAAGTGCAATGTGAAAACCTTAATTATAAAAATATAAAAAATGTGAATGTGCAACTCTAGAGCATTTATGTAAACAGATTGTGTGCTGAGTTTGTCCTAACCCTGATACTCAGGGTTTCCAGATCCAAGAGAAGTTTTCAGCCAATTGACGACTCAAAACCCATACAAAAAGAATAAAAAGTATCAAATTTTCTCCTTGTCCAATTGCTGGATTCCCACAAATAGGAAACGCACATACTTGTAGATACAGTATATGTGAAGTACTGACTGACTTTTCAAACACCATGCAACACTTCTAAGTACCTTTCTCAGATGTTGGTATATCTAACACTGCTTTTTGTGTTATGTGACTTTCCGTCAAATGGTTTTTATAGCACTCGCTCACTTGCAATGTTTTTGGGGATGTCAGAAATGCATTTTGGCATCAATGTCCATACAGACACCATTCCGTCTTATGCTCCGCATTTTGTAATATGTGACTTGCCATCAAACAGCTTTTACAGTACTCACTCACTTGCAGCAGGTTGCCAGATATTCATTCCAGGATCAATGTCCATTAAGACATGATTCAGTTTTAATTTTTGTATTCATAAGAAAGACACATTTTGGCAACCTGCAGAACATTATAAAAGTGGCCCAAAACAATGCAACCCGCAACTGCACTTTTAAAAAAGTGAGTTCCAATTGTGTGGGAAAACTGCAACCCTGGCAACACCTCAAAAATGAAAATAATTACCTAAACCCAGGGTTAAGACTTGCCTAATGTAAATTCTCGAAATAAAAATTACCTCAGGTAAATTACTAGCAGTGTGAAACATAAATATAATGATTTATCACAGCACCTTCCATCTTGAAAACATCAAAGATGTGGATACAATGCAAGAGGAAACACCCCATGGAATTAAATGTTTTTCACAGAGAGTAAAAGTAAGGATGTATTTACAAATACTTTACAAATTCTAGATATTTTTTGGCGCAAAAAAAAAACAAACTTTATAAACTTAAGAAACACAATCTGAAACTACATTGACTAAACATTTTGAGCTCTTAATTACTCTACACAAAAGGTTGTTTTAAATGATTGCAATGGACACTTTACACTTTTTCCGGATTTCTCAGTAGCGGAAGTCATCATAGCTTGGTAAACTTAAAGTGCAGTGAATGAGAGAGTACAACAAATATTTTTTTACATACTTCTTTGCTGAAATAATAATATAAAAAACCCAACAATGGTGTTATTAAGACTTTTAGAAAGTATTTTTGTGTGAGACTGATAAAGGCAGCCAGAAAAGAAAACAGTGTCTAACTTACTGCCCTGTCCATACACTACCTGACAAAAGTCTTGTCACCTATCCAAGTTTTAGGAACAACAAATAATAACTTGACTTGTAGTTGACCATTTGGTATCAGAAGTGGCTAAAATGAAAGGCGAAGGCTTCTAGATTATGCTTATTTTACCAAAGTAAAATATGATCATGCCTTGTTTTTAAATTATTTAATTAGGACAGTAAGGTATGACTTTGATTAGACAAAAGTCTTGTTAGAGTTAATATTGTGTATGACTCCCAGAGCTTGGAGCACTGCATCCATACATCTCTGCAATGACTCAAAAAACTTATTAATAAAGTCTTCTAGAATGGCAAAGAAAGCATTCTTGCAGGACTCCCAGAGTTCATCAAGATTTTTTGGATTCATCTTCAATGCCACCTCCTTCCTCTTACCCCAGACATGCTCAATAATGTTCATGTCTGGTGACTGGGCTGGCCAATCTTGCAGCACCTTGACTTTCTTTGCTTTCAGGAACTTTGATGTGGAGGCTAAAGTATGAGAAGGAGTGCTATCCTGCTGGAGAGTTTGCTCTCTCCTGTGGTTTGTAATGTAATGGGCAGCACAAATGTCTTGATACCTCAGGCTGTTGATGTTGCCATCCACTCTGCAGAACTTTTACACACCCCCATACTGAATGTAACCCCAAATTACGATTTTTCCTTCACCAAACTTGACTTTTCCAAATGATCAATTAGAGGTCAAATTATTATTTGCTTTACTTACAACTGGGATTGATGGCAAGACTTTTGTCAGGTAGTGTAGACGCTGCATTAGATGGTACAATACATACATAAAAAAAATCTAAATATTAACCTTTTAAAGTCTAGTGCTATTTTGGGATTTCCGCCTGGATTTTGCCTACTTAAATTTGAAAGCTTCCCAAATCCACATGCAGAGGTGTAAATGCAAAATTTTGGTAACATTTTAAAGAAAACCCTATGAACTTTTATAAAACACTATTGAAATTATTTAAATTAACTGTATATGTTGTCTGTGTTATAATAAACACCTAAAAAAAGAGGCGCTTTTTGTATTTTTTTTTTATAAACTCAAATTTGAAAGTGTACCTTTAGGTTCTGTGTGATCTATGTTGCTGTAAATCATTTTGGTGGTTCCTGCACATGTGTGTAATCAGAGGAAAAAAAGAAAAATGTCTCTACCATAATCTATGCAAAAGTTATTGTATTCCAACTGATGAGAGGTGCTATACCATTTTTTTAATGTATTTTCCACCTACCAAATTTTAAAAGCCTTCCATATACAAATGCATTGCTATAAATGAAAAATTTCAGTGTAATTGAATAGAAAACCCTTTGAATTTACATAAGAAACTGCTGAAAGTAATAAATACTATTTGATATGTTTTCTGTTTTATTATGAACTACTTCAACATTGGGCGCTTTTTTTTTTTTTTTTTCTAAAATGCTTTTTTGAAAGGGTGTAGATTATCTGTTTAGAGAATTAGACTACTCCAGACAGTTCTGCTTGAAACCAGCAGAGAGCAGCAAACACTAGAAAAAATTATTTTATCTCTATCATGTATTCTGACAAAACTGTTGCAATTCAACTGAATACTGGGGAAATAACGTTTTAATCATTCATATTAAAAAGTACACATTTGCTCTTGCTTAGTTTTAGATGATAATAACTATAGGAACATGAGTTTACATTACTTATTTTATCTTCTTTCCATTTTAGGCATCATAACATTATATTAAAATTAGTCAATGACTATAATATATGAAAATAAACCAATGTTCAATACCCAGGTCGGGTATCCAGTATACTGTGTATTTAAGTGTAAATAACTTTTGTACAGTAAAATAAAAACCAAAGTGATGCATATGTGCATAAAATATAGCTTCTACACTCTCAAACAGAGCCACTTCCGGGTTGTTGCGCAACCCGCGACCTTTAAAAATTAAGGGGGAAGTTGATGACATCATCGGACCCGCCACCGGGTTCGCGGAGTTTGACTGAAAGGTTTAAGATGCTAATGATCGTTAAATGCGCCATAACAGTTTTGAACAGGGTCCATCTCTCAGTAATTATAAAATTTCTGTTTTATAGGTTTATTATCGCCGAGCAGTCTCTAAAACTAGTTTAAGTGCCTCCTGCAGTTCATGAAAAAATCAGTGGGTTACTGCTTAACAAATACCATAATAGAAAAGACTTTCTCTATTATACATGTACTCTGTTATTATTAATACCCACTATTATGTTATTCTTTTCTTCTTGTTCTCTTACAAGAATTAATTATTTTTCTGTCTTTGTGACAAACCTCAATACGTTTCTGTCTTGTCTTGTGACCGAATGCAAAGGCTTGCTCCTAAAATAGCAGCAACTGTATGACAGTGATTTGCTTTCAAACAAGCTCTGTCAAAAGAGGTCCATTCATTCAAGGGTGTAAATTAAATCGGGGCCCACTAGGCATCTTGAAACAAGATTGACGTGTTTTGCCGCAGCAGCAGAGGCAAACATTAAGGAGTGCAGCAGCGGATAGAGTGCGTAGAACACTGAAAGCACAAAGGCGTGAGATGCACGAGGGAGGCCTGCTTCTGTCGGCCATAAATCACACGCTTATATCCAGATTATTGAAGCATTTAAAACACAACAAGATCATTTCAACAAGATCTAAGACGGTTTTACTGGATAATAGGGCCACAGGGAGACAGAACGACCCTGAAAATACAGGGGGCACTGCTTGTGTATCAAACGTACACAAATTCACACTTTATTTTAAGGTACAATTATTGCTAATAACAGAACATTTATTAAGATATTTAGCTCAAAAACTATTCATTTGCTGCTTATTATTAGTTTGTAAGATAGTTGTTGGGTGTAGATATTGGGTAGGATTAAAAATCAGAATAAGATCATACTTTACAAAGACATTCATTCATTCATTCATTTTCTTTTTAAGCTTAGTCCCTTTATTAATCTGGGGTCGCCACAGCAGAATGAACCACCAACTTATGCAGCATATGTTTTACACAGCGGATGCCCTTCCAGCCGCAACCCATTACTGGAAAACACCTATATACTCTTGCATCCACACATATACATGCAATACAGCCAATTTAGCTTATTCAATTCACCTATACCACGTTTCTTTGGACTGTGGGGTAAACTGGAGCACCCGGAGGAAACCCACGCAACAGAGAGAAGATGCAAACTGACCCAGCCGAGACTCAAACTAGCGATCTTCTTGCTATGAGGTGATCGTGTTACCCACTGCGCCACTGTGTCAGAAGATGATTACACTGTGGTCATAAAGGGATGGACATAGTCAGCAACAATACTCAGGTAGGCTGTGGCTGTGACACGATGCTGTGACACGATGCACGATACAGAAAATATTCCCCACACAATTGCACTACCACCACCAGCCTGAATCATTGATACAAGGCAGGATGGATTTAAGCTTTCATGTTGTTGACACCCAATTCTGACCGGACCATCATAAGATCACAGCAGAAATCAAGACTCCAACAACCATGCCAAGTTCAAAGTCATTTAAATCACCTTTCTTTTCCTTGCTCAGTTTGAACTGCAGCAGATTGTCTTGACCATGTCTACATGCCTAAATGCATGGAGTTGCTGTCATGTGATTGGCTGAAATTTGCATTAACGAGGTGGAGAAAGTCTTATTTGTTGTATTTCGGCTAGAATAATAGCAGTTTAAATTTTTTTTTACGAAAAATGTTAAGGTCAATATTATTAGCCCCTTTAAGCTATATATTTTTTCAATTGTCTACAGAACAAACCATCATTATACAATAACTTGCCTAATTACCCT
>CAIGQZ010034990.1:19687795-19707276 GCA_903798205.1 Danio tinwini | reverse complement strand
TGTGTGTGTGTGTGTGTGTGTGTGTGTGTGTGTGTGTGTGTGTGTGTTAGCCATGACCAGGCACAATCATGCGTGTGTGGAGAGAATTGCAAGGAGACGGTCCAGATCCCAGGGCACATGCTGTTCCACAGTCTGTGGCCCTAAATGAGCTCGATCAATAGGACTGGCATGCTGGGGAAAGACTATGCCACATACACACACACACACACACACAATATGGCTCACAACAGACGTGCACTTTTAAACCCAGACACGAACTGCATTTTTCCAGTAGCAGCAGCATAATTCAGCTGTTTTCCAGTAACAGGCCTACCTTCTTATCGAGAAGCGTTTGATGGGGTAAAATGTCAAAGTTCTCTTACATCTCTAGTAATCTTTGTCCTAAATGTGTCTTAATCTGCTCTTTGATTATTTGTTCTTTTAGTTGTGTTCGTCAGTGTTTTTATCTAGTTCTCTCTCATCTATTTTCTCTTAGAACTGATTACGTTTTATTGCATATCATTTCTCTTTCATAACTGGAATTTAGCCAAATTACTAAAACTAACATGCTCATATGACATTAGAAAATCAAAATAAGGATTTATTTGTTAATTTTTGACACCTATAGCATGTTGCATTTTCTTGATAGTTAAAAAAGTGTAAATATGTACACTTTAGCTATACACTATCCTGTAACAGCTCATTTAAAGTTTTTTCAATTTAAAGAGTTAGTTCACGTACAAATTCTGCTAATAATTGCTAGACCGCAAGTCCTACCAATCCCCTAAGACCTCCATTCATTTTTGAAAGACAAATTCTAATCTGAGAGTTCTTTCATCCTTTATATACAGCAATGGTTCAGAGATGTCCAGTAAAGGAACCAAAAACATTGTCAAAACATTTCATGTGTCTTTCAGTGGTTCAACTGTAATCATACCAAGCTCCAAGAACACTCTTGTGCACCAAAAAAAATATAATAATGGCTTCACCTATATATTTTCACTGCGACAAGTCAGGTTACATATGTCAAAGCTCTCTTATATCTCTAGTGATCTTTGTCCTAAATGTGTCTTAAGCAGGTTGCACACCAGAAGCGCCGCTCGGCGCAGCGCAGCGCCACGCATTTCAGAATTCTAAACATAGGTTTCTATCAGGGTACACACCGGTGCCGCAAGTCGGCGGCTGTCTGCGGTGCCCAGCCACGACTCAGAACACTGTTCATATTTCTGCCGTGCCACAGAGCGCCATCTGATTAGTTTCGTTTAAATAGCATGCGAATGTGTGCGTCTGGTGTGCGATACTTTCAACTGTCATGTGCGTGCCGTGTTGCATTTTTTTCGAAGTTAAAAAAAATGTAAATATGTAAATTAACTATACACTATCCTGTAACAGCCCATTTAAAGGTTTAGTTTTTTAAATTTAAAGGTTTAATTCACAAAAAAATTCTGCTAATAATTGCTAGACCGCATGTCCAACCAATCCCCTAAAACCTTCATTCATTTTCGAAAGACAAATTCTAGTCTGAGAGTTCTTTCATCCTTTATATACAGCAATGGTTCAGAGATGTCCAATAAAGGAACCAAAAACATTGTCAAAACACTCTTGTGCACCAAAAAAACTGTAATAATGGCTCCACCTATATCTTTTCACTGCGACAAGTCAGGTTACATATTTAATACATGCAATTAGGGGCGTCAAAATTAATTGTTTCTTCAATGTACCGCGATGCAGATGCAAATAATTTGGTATCAGTTCAGTAATAATCATAACTGGTTATTATGTACTGATACCATTTATCACATATGCTTTATATAGCACATACTATGGCTAGGGAGGTGACTGTGAGTAATTAAAATGCTCCAACTACTTAAAAAAGCACGGAACTCCGCACAGTCTTTTACTAACAGGAAAGTACATCTGAACCCAGCGAGGAAAAATTGAAAGCTGAAACTCTCTCCCTCTCACTTTCTGTGGCCCCTTTGACCTACTGCCGTGTTTGTAAGGTAACGTTTTATTTCCTCTCTTGGTTCTTAGAACAATAACGTTACTTATAGATCCAGACACAAGTGTGTCTGCAGAGTGAATTTTCTTAACGGTGTTGGTTTTTTTCTCTTTTCTGTTGAGCGCGTGATCAATCATAGGCAATTAAGATCTCGCTCAACAATGCTCAAAAAGCAAGCGGGATAATATTTAAATTTGTTTTTTGCTCTAAATGCTCATGTTGTTCTGTGCATGAACTTGAGATTGGTTTGATAAATTCAAAAAGATTGTTTTCTTTGAGAAGGTAAAATTAAAGATACAGTACATATATCTGACTGCTTGTACTAAAGAACAAAATTGTATTACAAATTATATATAAATATAGATATAAATGATAAATGTTAAAAAAAGAATTATTGTGTTGCAAAGTAAAATATGAAATTGTTTATGGAAAGCATCGTCAATGCACCATGATGCACCGAGATATCGAATTGAACCGAATCGATCGCATGATAATCGCAGTGTAGGTTCACACCCCTACAGGCAATACAACATGCCAGTCAGTAGCGCAACATGTATAGTAAATGCGCATCCTAATCTGACACAGAAGACAGATCAAAAATTTTTGTGCACAAAAATGTTTTTGGAGCTTCCTACAGTATGATTACAGTCGATACCATTGCTGTCTTTGGAGAATGACAGAGCTCTTGGATTTAGGATTGTCAAAAGTATCGATTTTGGTACCAATTAATATCGAAATTTAAAAAATGTCCATTTCCCACTAACATTTAAGCACTGTTAAGCACGTTCTTAAAACACTGCTGATTGGCTATTGTGTTCACATGCTCAAAAGACATGGCTGTGATTGACCGTGAAGGTTATCGGTTTACCACTGTTCACCAAGTGAAAAACACAGATACACAGACACTGGAGCATTTCAAAGCTGCGTTGATATGTACTAAAATATCTTCCTTTGTGTCCTAAAGATGAACAAAAGTCATAGGGGATTGGAATGACATGAAGGTGAGTAATTAATAACATCATTTTTCATTTTTTGGGTGAGCTAAGCCTTTGAGTGGTGCAGGAAAAAACATTTTTTTCAATTTATGCCAAACCCCTCCCAGCAAAATCTATAGGCAAGCCGCTGAATTTGCAAGACTGGTAAAATTAGCCTTCATCATGACCTGTGATATGTTTCCCAAAATCCTCACAAGCAACGGTTTGGACTTTTATGTTATGTTAATGTGTTATGTTAATATGAACCTGCTGGGTAAACTCAGCTTTCTTATAAAATCATTTGGTTTGGATTGTACCACTGCTCTGTCTTTTATTCTATGAATTTTCATTACTTTGCTGTCAACATGACTCACTCACCGCGTGAACTCCTTGCATCTGTTCAGTTTCAGAACATGCAGCAGAGCAGAAGATCAGACTATTTTTGGAGAGAGTGAAGGGGGAACCACAGACTGAAATATTTGAAATATATTTTATACTGTGTGGATGACAGACAGTATGATTGGCAGACTTGATTTCTTTATTTATTTTTTACTTAAACCCCATTTAATTAATTAAAATGCTAAATCAAATCAAATGAATCCAAAACTTCATATCCAATGACCAATTTTTATAACCTAAATGTGTAAGTAAAAGACAGCATCAGCTGAAAAAGATCAATGACTACTTCTATAGCATAGCCTATTCATTTCCACTGAAGTACCTCAGTAATAGAATGGGGCATCCGTTTACTGTCTGTGATTTGTAACGTCGCATTTAATAAAGCCTGAATCACTGATTATGATGGGTTCTACTAGCCGGCTTTAGTCATGTCGCACAGCTCATGTTTGGTGTAGACAATGTATATCAAAAATAGCAGATTAACTTAACAATTTTAACATTTACAACATTTCTGGATTACTGTTTCAATGATCAGGGTTTGGTATCGTTGTTTTTGTTTTGCTTGTTTGTTTATATACTGGTTGTATACTGATGCCATATTTATACTTTCAAAATGGTGCCTAAATGTTAGCTGAACTGATTCTTAAAAAAGAGCTACATAACAATGGCTTTTGATCAGTTTAAGCTCTTAAACGTAAATCTACATATATGAGCAATATCACACAAGTAGCAGTGCAATATAGCTGTGTATCGGCACTGGTGGGAGGCCGCAGACTGAGTGCCTCATTGTCCCACCAGTGACGATATACAGCCATATCGCACTGCTAAGAGTGTGATATTGCGTTTATACAACAGTTCAACGGTATAATCGTGCATATAAAAAAGAAAATCAAACACGACAGTCTAAAAATCCTTTTGTTAGCTACTTTCTTCCGCCATTCATTTAAATCTGCAGCTGATGTCAGACTAGCAGAAATGGTTACTACTTTACCAACCTCACTTTAAAGCTAGTGTTTGAATGATTCTCTAGCGTAATGTCTAAAGTGATGACAAAACAGGTGATTTGCTCACATTTTAACATTCAAAGGACGAACGGCATGAAATGCCATCAGTCTACAGAGATTTCCCAGTATTTCTCTGTTGCAATTGGGAAATCACAATAATTATCCCCAAAAAAGCCAAAGCACCAGCACTACCAGATTACTGTTGTGTTTGTGATAAGGAAAAACGCTAAACACATACAGGCAAAAAGTAACTTTGGGTTATACAAAGAGTGACCAACAACAACATACATATATTCCAGATATGCAAGTCTCACAAATCTCACACTCAATACACTATAATTATATGGTATAAATACAGCACTACAAATTTAAATGAGAGAGATCAACTTAGAATGTAATTTACCTGTAATTACAAATTACAAATAAATTGTTATAAAAACTGCGTAATTCCTAACTACAGCTGATTAAATCACTATGATTTAATCAGCTGTAGTTAGGAATTACACAGTTTTTATCCTCTAAGAGCTTATTATGCATTCTCTGTCGCCATTTTGTGGATGAACAACGTCAACTGTCTTTGCTCTGCTCAATGACAAGCTAATGGCTGTCTCTCAGAAATTATAAATATTTTAAAATAGGCACTGTCCTTATAAATAAACTGCATAGTTCCAATCTAAACAACTACATTCTCAACTAAAAAAAAGCCTCAAAAGTACATTAAGTTGTCCAACAGGTGCAATATTTGTTAAACTGTAGTGTGCTCTGCTTGTCGCTGTATGTGGGTGGAGTAATGGATAAGTGCTATTGTTTGCAGAATATCGCAGACAGAACTGTTGTATAAACAAAAACAAAACACTAGAGATTTACATTAATTCAGATTAAACCTAAGCCACCAGTTGGTTTACAACAAAAAAGCTGCATATTTTATCAGTTCGTTTGTAAACATATGACCATTTGACTTCTCTGGTAAAATATAACACCTGTCCTAACTTATTGCTTGTCCTGCCCTCTCATAAAATCATTTAAACAGCAGAATACACAATACATTTAACTATAAATATTGTATTTTGACTGAATAGTAATAGTCCTAAGTCACAAGCTACCTTTTTTAATCCAAAGATGTGAATTAAACTGTGGAAAACTGGAACATTGAATAAAACATTTGCGAATAAAGCACTGCTTCCTTACAATGAGTCTAAGGAAACAAAACCATCATGTCATCATAAACTAGAGCCAAATATCAAGAAAAATGGAATTTGCTCCGTTAACCCACTGTGGACCCATATCTTTTACAATAAATTAATTGTGCCTCAAAACACAGAGATGAAATGCAATGAACCGAGTCATAACTGGCTTTTGTCTTGTCGCTCAAGACAGTTCTGAGAGGTAATAATACAGAATCACTTTGATGACAGGTTTTGGCTAAGAAATGTTAGATTAAACAAATTAACCTTTCATATGTTGTACAATTTGGTTGGTCCGCCGGTTTGTCCATTAATGCTGTCTCATTTCTGACTGAATAGCTTTTTCTTTGTTATCATATGATCTGTTAAAACAAAATCAGTTGTTTTATTTATGTATTTAGGTTTTAATGCCATATCAGCAGCATTGGCTATATTCATGGCAAAAAATATAATAAATATACAATATAAAATCATATCAGTTTCTTAACAAACATACATTGTAAAAAAAAAAAACCATACACTTAGCAACAACATGGAAAAGAGTCATATACAATCTTTTAGTTTGATTAAAGATAAATATTCTAAAAGTGCTCCAGAAGGCACTTTTTCAAACATTTCACTTAAGATATTTCCCGAATAAAAACGTTCTCTAATATCATTTAAAAATATGCATTCTATTAAAATATGCTTTATCATCAAAATATTCTTACACAAGTCACAAATAGGTTTTTCTTCCCCTTTCAATAAATATGCGTGTGTGAGTCTTGAGTGTCCGATTCTGCATCTCGTATGTACAACCTGGTCATGTCTACTTTCAAAATGGTAATTTTTTCTTTCATTTACAAATGGATTCACTTCATACAATTTGTTATTCTTACATTCATCCCATTTCATTTGCCATTTCTCATTAATATACCAATTTAAAACAGGTTTCACATCAGACACAGGAATTTTACATTCTGTTATTTCTAACTATGGAGCTTCCATAGCTGCTTTATCTGCATGTTCATTTCCAATGAATCCCATATGACCAGGTATCCAACAGAAAATAATACCAAAGTCTTTAGTCTTTAAAAGGTCCACTTTTTCTAGTATACTAAAAATCATAGGATGATCAATTTTCATAGATTCATAAGCTTGTAAGCAGGACATTGAATCTGTGCAAATTAAAACTGGTGTTGCTGTTCTTTTTCCTATTTGTTCCAGAGCTAAAAACAGTGCACAAGCTTCAGCTGTGAATATCGAGCATTGTCCAGGAATACTCTTTCTGAAACACTCAGAACCAACGACTGCTGCAGCAGATACTCATCCATCTGATTTTAAACCATCTGTATACACTGGTACATAAGTTGGTAGATTGCATGGTATATTTATAAATTCTTCCTGATAAACATTTGGGTGGATTTCCCTTTTTAAAACTGAGACAGGTGCATTATAATAGATGGGTTTTTTAATATACCAAGGTGGTATAGGGCATACATGCATTGATGTTATTATATCCAGATTTATATCCAACCTACAAAATCAGTTGTAAGAATAAGTATTTATGCACATTTTCACAGAACTTCGATACCTATCCCTAATAAAGTCATCCACCTATTATTTTTATATGCAAAACTGATACCCTTTGATGGCAGATGTTTTAAAGGGCACCTAGGTTACCCCTTTTTCCAGATTTAATATAAGTCTTTTTTGTCCCCAGAATGTGTCTGTAAAGTTTCAGCTCAAAACACCCATCAGATTATTTATTATAGCTTTCACTAGTTTGTATTTTATAGCTCTCAACAGCTTTTTGCTGTTTTTGTGTACTGTGCCTTTAAGGCTAGTCCTCCCCACCCACCGTTCCCACGTCCCTGTCAGTGTGCCTCAGTCTCCGCCCTCGGCTGCCTCAGACAACTGACACAGACATAAAGGAAGCAGATCTCACGTAATGTTTGTGAGAAATACTACAGTAAGAACTTTCCCAATGAGTATTTGATGCAATTGTTGTGAAGCTGCAACAATGAGTCACACACAATGTCGTTACAAAGTTCACACACAGACACACACACACACACACACACACACACACACACACACACGCACGCACGCACGCACGCACGCACGCACGCACGCACGCACGCACGCACACACACACACACACACACACACACACACACACACACACACATACAGTGCGCGCATTTAGTCTTTGCATGCAAATGTGACAGGATACAGGTTATCATCCACTGCTGTATGGATATCCGTTTTGTTAATGTACAAAATAAACCTGATTTAACGTCCACAAACCAAGATTGAAGCATCTTCTTTTATAATTGTTCTGACACGCGGCTGTGATGATGAAGTAAAGCTGAAGTAATCTCTGTAATTCATTACAAACATGCACTGTTTTAAGATTTTAAACTTGTAAAACTCACTCTTGATCACATTGATGATGATTGATGATCCTAGCAAACTGAACAGACCTTTTATTCCCGGTTGCTTTGTTTTTATGTTGTTAAATTGGAAAAAAAAAAGGACTGGGTGTGTTTATATTACCCCAATATGACACTATACCAGGGGTGGGCAATCTTGATCCTGGAGGGCCGGTATCCTGCACAGTTTAGCTCCAACTCTAATCAAACACACCTGCTTATAGAATTCTAGTGATCTTGAAGACACTGATTAGCATGTTCAGGTGTGTTTGATTAGTGTTAGAGCAAAGCTGTGCAGGACACCGGCCTTCCAGGAACGAGTTTGCCCACCGATGCACTATACACTATACCTACACATATGTCTGTACCCTTTAATGTACTGTAATCCCTAAAATTCCTTCATTTTATTGAATTTTATTTTCCTTCTGCTTAGTCCTTTTATTTATCATGGATCGCCACAGCGGAATAAATCGCCAACTTATCCAGCATATGTTTTACACAGCGGATGTCCTTTCAGCTGCAACCCAGTACTGGGAAACACCCATTCACTCTCACATTCACACACACACTACGGCCAATTTAGTTTATTCAATTCACCTATACCGCATGTCTTCGGACTCTGAGGGAAACTAGAGAACCCGCAGGAAACCAACGTGAACACGAGGAGAACATGCAAACTCCACAAAGAAATGCCACCTGGCCCAGCCGGGACTCGAACCTTTTTGCTGTGAGGCAACAGTGCTAACCACTGAGCCACTGTGCCACTCATCACTTTATACAACATTATACGTGACAAAAAAAGAACATTACAAAATTTAGACCTTCATGAGTTTAAATACTATTCTATGGTGGTATATTAAAAAAAAAAACAAGCAAAAAAAGCTAAATGACTCTCTTTTCCATTTCAAGAGATTGATTAGTTTTAAACATCTAAAATAATTGCTACAGTATGAGAATTAGCTTAATCACATGATTTCCACGTGATTTCCACAAGCAAGGCTTCTCATACGTTAGCAGTGGCAGCACCAAATAGCTTTACTGTATGTACACTGAGATCAGGAGGTGAGTGAGTACTCTGACATTGATTTCCTATCCTGTCATTTGTCCCAGCAGAACAAAGCATTCGCCGCGCCACCACTAAAATGTGTGGCAGGAAGCAAGTCTATAAATAGACCCCTTGCTCTATGCGTCTGAATAAAAATAACCTCCAAACTTAAATTGAAGGTATAGCAGGCACCCCATTCATTGTCTCAGACACCACTGTCGCACATTGTTTTCTGCAGAGCATCCATCTTCTGCCAAGTCCCTTTAAAGGGACAGATCACCCTAAAATGAGTATTCTGTTATAATTTACTTACAATCTCATTATTGTCCCGTCCAAAATTATTTATGCAGCTCATTACAACCCATCTAAAAGTTGTCTAAATGACTTATATGCCGTATTTGTGGCTAATATAAATATCCAAGTACCTTTCACAAACTTGAATCCAATGCCACTTCACCAACCCAACGGAACAACCCTCTGTCCCTCGGGTCCCCGCAGCACATTGTGATGTGCCTTGTAGACTGTCACCATTCATCTTCGCCAGCAGGACAAAATCTATTTCTCCAGATTGTCCTTTCCGTGCAGCTCAAATGCAAAGCACAGTAAATCACAAGTCCTGTGGTATTCTGCAAAGAGCTCAAAATCCAGTGGTCAGGGAGCAATTAATCTCTCACGCTGGGCTAGCCTTGCAATAAGACTGAGCATCTGAGGGGTCTGGATCATTAGGGACACCGTAAATGCCTGGCTGGAGCTTAAGAGTATACAATACAGCACCAAGCATTATTACCCTTGATCCAGAAGCTCCTCAAGGACATTCATGATCATAAAATCCTACAGTACAGTCAGTCTCTTCACTGACAATGCTGCTGTCTTCTTAAAATTAAATGCCATGTGTAATTGTCGCTTGATTATTCTATCGCGCTGCTACAATAAGCAAAGTCATCGCAGTGACTGACTGAAAATAAGAATGCTTATTCTCCGCATGGCATAATTGTGCTTTTGCACCCTGTATATCCTTGTTTTGAGAGAATCATGATTCTACCTCCACAGGAGCAAACAAATCGACGTGCTTTAAACTGGAAGCTAATTAGTTCCACTCAGTTGAGGGTTGTGACAGTCGTCACCTAAGGGCATCTAATGCAAACTAGACAGGTGTAAAATCTAAGGGTGTTTTTAACACCTGCAAGATGTGTTGAGTTCGGAGTTCGTTAAATTTCCAAGTTTGTTTTAGCTTGCTAGATTGTGTTCCCAGGGGTGCACCAAAATAACACGTCAGGAAGAACACAGCACTGTCTGAAATTAATGACTGCTCCTTATTATTCTCCCAAATGCACGAACAATAGGAAGAAAGGGAGCTAATTCTCATAAAAGGATAAATGTTCTGCAGGCGTAATTGTTCCTTCAGATTCACATTACATTTTTTTACGCAAAGACAGGTGTTTGCATTCTAATGTCTCTTTTTGGATTTATTACATTATTAATTTTGCATTAGGTTTCAGTGAAACAGACATTGTTATGTAACAAAAAGATTTTCTGCTGGTCATTAAGAGGACATAAAATTGTAGTCCATGTTCTATGAAAGCAAAGAAACTGTAACAAAAACTGTAAACAAAAGTAAAATGTATTCTGTTATATTGTCTATACATGCCATCTATATATTTTCTATACAAATATTTTGTTTATGTTTGTATTTTGTGTGACTGTTGACAGGTTATGTAATGAATAGTTATGCCAGAAGGTGGCAACAAATAACAGAAGGAGTCAATGAATTGTTCATTTAACCAGTTCATTCAAAAGCATTGATTCATTCACAAACAATGGCTGCGTCCAAAACCACATACTTCCATATTATACAGTACGATAAAATCAGTATGCGAGCCGAGTAGTATGTCTGAGTACATAGGATTCGAAAATCAGTATGCGAGAAGTACCCAGATGACTTACCACTTCCGGCAAGATTCAGAAGTGATTCTCATGATGCCCCGCAAGAGAATTCATGAATGGGAGTGAAGCGATGCAACTGACACAGGTAGGTCACGTGACCATGACAAAATGGCGGATGCAGTACGTCCGAATTCCATTTATACTGCTCACATTCATACTGTATAGAACGTACTTTTCTAATGGCCGAGTATACGTTTAAATTAAAATGCAGTACCTAATGAGTAGTAGGTTTCGCATGCAGCCAATATGACTGAATGAGTCAGTAGCTATGTTTCCATCCAAAAATGCGAATTAACTTTATGCTCAAAACTGGAATATCGCATATAAGACATGCAAATAAAGCAGCGTTTCCATCCAACAAGTCAAAGAGAACAAAATCATCACTTTCTAAATAAACTGGCACCAAATATCAACATTAAAAACGTAATTTGCTGCAGTAGGAGAAGCTGGGTCAGTATTTTTCTTATGTATTTAATGACTTGCGCCTCAGAAGACAATATGACAACACGCAATGAATACGCAGTGGCGTTTAAAGGCGTCAGACGCGGAGCACAGACGCTTGATTCTAGAAGTAATTTATAATTTAATAACACTAGTACTGAAACGCTTAATACGTTTTAGAATGACCAAAACAACATATCAGATGTGTTACAGTTTGCTTAGCCTGTTGGTTTCACATGATCTCTTATAATAAAAAAAAAGTCACATGACTTTTTAATGCTCATACTGGAATCTTCGCTAAAAGTGTTTCCATCATAGTTTATGGGCATTTTTTCTTTTCGAATAAAAAGTTTATCCTACTCAGTTATGTGCATTTTCTAAATTTATGCGCATCTTGGAGTTTCCATCAACCTATTTTTTATGCACATTTTGAATATGTGCATACAAAATCGGTTGATGGAAACATAGCTAATGAATCATTTACTCAGTGCTTTTATCCTCCCATAAAATAACACTCATTGGCTTTCCTAAAGGTATGTGACTTTCTGGAAATAAATAGCATATGACAAATGTCAGAATTCACCACAAAATTGATGCTGAGAGGCCATGACAATGACAACATGGTCAATGTAGCTTGTAATCACAAAATACCTACCAAGTAGATATTGAAGTTCTGAGGAAATATAAAATTTTAGACACCATTCAGCCATTTATTTAAGGACAAAACAATCATTAAATCATTCGCTAAAGTGATGCTTGTTCAAAACAGGAACTCATTCAGGAACTATTGTCCATAGATGGATGATTTTGTTGGGACGTATTCCAGTGACGGAAAAATATATGGGCAGGATTGTGATAATGTAGGTCTTTCAGAATTAACTACTTGTTTATCAAGCTATTTTATAGATAAAAGCAATATCATACATTGATACTGTCGTTCAGATTAACACCACTCCTCCTATACAAACACATTATAGTGGGAATCATGCTTACAGCATCTTTTTAATGTAGTTTACTGCAATACAGTTAATATAGGCTATTATATATTATTTATAACCTTGCATAGCTTTATTTGTCATTTTCGTGAATGAAGCTAGTCCTTGTTTTACCAGGTGACATGAATATATAAACGCTACAAATATTGACAGGACTTGCGCCATATGTGTGAAAAATATTTTACATTTTTTTATTTTGCTATTCTAAATAAAAAATATACACACAGTTATATATTTAGTTTTCTTGCTGTCAGTGAGCCATCAGAAGAGACCTGCATGTTTTTCATAAATGGTACATTAACTATTCCATCAGTCAGATTTGCCATTGTAATAGTAATGCTACATCCATTTATATTTATTTTAACTTGTCATTCTTCACCATCATGGGCCTTTCAAGCAAACATTCAAAGATTTTTCATTGTGGCACAAAATCGTTGGCCTCAAATTATCTTCCATTTCTATTCTTAATATCACAGATTCTCCCTCTGTAATGATAAAACCTATTGTTGCACAAGGACTGACCCCGATGTCTGCCGTGAAAACAATTACACCCCCCTCCTGAGGGGTCACACAGCAATTACAATAATCCCACACACAATCACCATCGTCTCTGTGAACAAAGCCGCACTTACCCATGGCAAAAAAGGGGATCCCAAGCAGCGTAGAGTTAAATTTCCCATCAGAGATGAAAAAAATCCCAGCTGCCGTCACGTTGGCGATGCAGATAGTGAGGACTCCTAACAGGCCCAGAAAGGGCTTTCCGCGCAAGCAGTCCCGCATAGAGCTGGAGATGGTGGCTGCCAAGAGCACCAGCACCAAGCTGACCAGCACCTCACTCTTGGCCAATACGCCTGTCTTGTGGAAGTCCCGCCATAAGCTGAAGGACGTGAGCGACTGGATGTGTAGTTCCTGGCTGTCTGTAGCCAGTTGGTGCACCAGCTTACAGAATTCAGTCTCCCACTTCTCAGCAATGATGTCCTGCACCACTGGGCCAAGGTTGCGGAGGTAGTAGGTGATTTGGATGGCGCGAGCAAACTTGACCTGTTGGTCCCGGTTATTTGCGGGCAAGGCCACGCCGCCCAGCTGATGGCCAATAAAGGACACCCGACCATCCTAGAGGCAAAAACGAACCAGTTACTAATTTAGTTCAATCATTAAACGACACCGTTATGAATGAAATTTAATTTGAATGCAATCTAACAAGTGTACTTTGCAATCAGCAAAAATCAACTGCTGTCCGAAAATCTGCGAAATAATTGGCAGGTTTGGAACATCTGTGGAATACTAAAGTTGATGAACAATTGAACTGAGGCCGTAATGTTAGCTGCTGGAAGAAATAGCAACAGCCGCCACATACTGTATCAATAATAAACACTTTACATTTTATTAATTACACCTTTAAGTGATCGTTCACCCCAAAATGAATATTACCCCATTGTCTTTCTGTGGTTTTAAACCTTGAAGAGTTTCTTCTGTTAAACACAAAAGAATACATTTTAAAGAATTCTGATTGCTAAGACCCATTTACTTCTATAGTTGGAAAAAATGACAATGGAATTTAATGGATTGCATTTTTCTAAATATCTTCTTTCCTGTTCAACAGAAGAAACCCAAACAGGTACTGAACAAGTAAAGGGTGAGTAAAAGATGACATAATTTTTAGTTTTGGGTTAACTATCCCTTTAAAACAGGGGTCTCAAACTCAAATTGGCAGGGGGCCATATCAGTGACTGTCAAATCATAGAAGGGCTGTTTTAGCATTCAAGTACAAGAAAAAAGTGGAAACCTGATGTAATTGATGCACTCAGAGTATATGCAGTCAATGCTCCTTTTTGTTTCTTGTTGTACATATTGAAGGGGTAGTTTAAATTGATATGGAAATACTGCAATTTACAGTTTTTCTCAGTCGCTTTGGTGCATTTCTCACAACACTATTTACATTTGCACAACAGTTAATGCATTTCTCTAAACAATTAGTACAAACTGCAAAACCTAGTGGATAATCTGCAAAAGCGAGTCACTTGCTCAAAAAGCAAGTATTCATGTCAATGAAATTTACAATAAACTGTAATAATAACTATATGTCCCAATCAATTGTTGCTTAACCAGAAGTTTAACAAATAGCGTAAGACAGCAGAAAGTAGATTGGGTAACTTAAGTGACTTTACTGGCAGCTGTTCTTCTCAATATAGGCCGTAAGGTGAAGCAGCTTTTCGTTTCATTACGTTCCCATATATGGGGCACTACATTTTTTTATATCATTATTTTATTGTAGAACTACAACAAAGAGGGGGAAATTATGTATATATATATTCACATTTACTTTTACATGATCTATTCAGCCAGCAGTGAAACTTCACTACTGCACATTTTTATACAATTCTTAACATCCATATGAGGAAAATCTATTAAAGAAATCATTTGAATTGAATATTGGCAAAATTATCATATTTACACCACCAGCATAACATGAAGAAGTGTTTGTACAACAAAATACATGTGGTATAAAACTGATTAAAATCAATGACCCTAGAATATTTACAAAAATAGAGTTTTAGTAAAAATAGAGGACACTTACGGACATATATTTTAACATTTAATTCAGCCCCAGAAATAATCTGCATGTTCAATACTCTCGACCACACGCTGAGAGAAACCGAAAGTAACAATGATATATAGTGTTATACTTTAAATGTCAAGTAGGTGGGGGGTCAAAACCACAAGTGGCTATATGTGACTGCACAACAATAAAAGTGATTCAAAAATAAATGTTTTGGTGGGCCAAATCTCATTATATTTTGACGTCAGTTGAGCGCCGGAGAGAGGAACAGGTAGGGCTGCAAATGGCCCATGGGCCGAAAGTTTGAGACCCCTGCTTTAAATCAATTCATTCATTCATTTTCCTTCAGCTTAGTCCCTTTATTTATTAGGGGTCACCACAATGGAATAAACCGCCAACTTATCCAGCATATGTTTTACACAGCGAATGCCCTTCCAGCTGCAACCCAGTACTGGGAAACATCTACACACACTTATTTACACACATACACTATAGTCAACTTAGTTTATTTAATTCATCTATAGCACATGTTTTTGGACTATGGGGGAAACCGGAGCACACAGAGGAAACCCACACCAACTCCACACAGAAATGCAAACTGACCCAGCCGGGACTCGAACCAGTGACCTTTCTGCTGTGAAGCGACATTGCTAACCACTGAGCCACTATGTCGCCCTTTAAAACATTATAAAGGCTTATATATATATATATATATATATAAGCATACATTTTACACTACACATTTATAAAATGCACAGTTCAGAGTTTTATTTCTGGGAGAATCCTGCTACAATCCCATCTTGTGGACCCCTGACTGCATTTTAATATTAATCCCATGTTGTAATCATGTGTGACTTGCAGAATCAGCAAACCAGTAAATGAGCAGCTTTGTTGGTGTGGATTTGTTCTGGCATTTGAATGGATTTAACACACTTCAACAATGGTCTTCCGTAACATAAAAAAAGGGCTTCTCAAGGAAACAGTGCGTACTTAATGTCTTTTAGCTAAATGTCAGACAGGCAAGACAGGCAAAACAGGCAAGAAGAAAACACAAGCTGATATGAAACCACAGCATGAACCTGGATAAATGTGTTAAAGTGCCCCTGTTGTGCTATTATAAAGGTTTATTTTTTTACTTAAATGAGGTGAATTTTTCAAATACCTGTTATCATTTTCATATATTTAAATTTCAGTTGTGGGTGCTCTCTCAGCTATATTGCACACAACTGAATCACTTAATCATTAATCAGATTAAACATGGGAAGAATTAGTTAATCAACCTGAACCGTCACTAAGGCTGTGCGATTTGGGGAAATATGTAATTGCGATTTTTTTAACAGATATTTTGATTTGCGATTTAATTTTGTATTCATTTTAGGTGCTGGTTGTTGTATTGCCTCGTGACAGCTCTTACAAATGATCTGGTTTTGTTTGGTGTCTGTGACTTTAAAACCAAAATATTCCCATATTACTGATGTGCTGTTTTTCTTTGATATTAATTTGTCTATTAATGCTTCTGAAGCGATGCCATCATCCCACTCATCCGCGCTTTGCTGTTTGTATGCTTTTATATTATTGTGGGCATTCCGAAAAGTTCAGTCACGCAGCCTCTTGCGATTAGCCAATCGCAACGTTTCAAATTTCGATTGCATTTCGATTAATTGTACAGCCCTCACCTCTGCTGACTTGAGCAGGACGTTTTTACCTATTGTAGTTTGTGAGGCATTATGTTATAGCCTTGTAATATCTTTACATCAGGATTAAAGGGATAGTTCACACAAAAATGAAAACTTAGTTGCTATTTTCTTACTCTATAGTGGTTTCAAACGTTAATACGTTTCTTTATTCTTAACTGTAAAGAAGCTCTTGTGACAAAAGTTAAAAACCTGTAACCACTGACTTCCATAGGAAAAACAAAAACAATAGAAGACAATGGTTATTGGTTTCTAGCTTTCTACAAAATATATTTTTATGTTCAACAGAACAAATTGAAACAGGTTTGGAATAAGAAAATCTTCAGTTTTGGGTGAACTATCCCTTTAACAAGTCTATGTTTATCACGGTCAGAAATCACCAAAAGCTTGTGGCAAAATGTCACCAAAAAGACTAAAAACATCCTACACATTCATTTGTTCATTTTCTATTCGGCTTAGTTTGTTTAATAATCAGGGGTTGCCACAGCGGAATGAACCACCAACTTATCCAGCATATGTTTTACACAGCAGATGCCCTTCCAGCTGCAACCTATCACTGGGAAACACCCATACACTCTCATTCACACACATCCACTATGGACAATTTAGCTTACCCAATTCACCTATAGCCCATGTCTTTGGACTTAGGGGGAGCACCCGGAGAAAACATATGGGGAAAACATGCAAACTCCACACAGAAAAACCAACTGACCCAGCCAAGGCTTCTTGCTGTCAGTAGGAGACATCCTCCCCCATCCTACACATAATTAATGAATTCAAGCCCCTGCACAATTTAAGTGAACTAATAAAATATTATGACTGTCATGATTAAAGTGCTGTGTCAATTTGTGACATTACATTTAAATCTACATTTATATTTTTAGATTATATTATGTGTGTAATTGTATTTATTGGAGTTTCTTCTTAAAATTCTACGTTTTGTATTAAAATTATGTAACGCAATTTCGATTCTCTGTATGTCCTGTACATGTGGTTGAATGAATTCACAGCAAAGCTGACTTAGACTTTGGCTACACATGCTACCTGCATCTGATTTATTTATAATTCTTGCAGTGCTCAGAATAACCAATCACATAGGTTTCTGTTGAGCTTATAAACACAACGGCCAATCAGAAGTGTTTAAATTAGCTAGTACTGAATATGCCGTTGTTTTGTTGAGAATGCACAATTACTAGCTTAATTCTGTTATCTACAATTCTCTCATCATAAACAACAAAGTGCAGATACAATATAAGAGATTCATTTTACAGCTTCAGTGGTTGTAACATGATTTTTTTGTGCATGTTTTGTCACAAAAAAAACTCTTTGACAACTTGAACCATCTAAAATGTTGAAGCCAGCCAATAAAGACCATAGGCTAGAATTATGCAAATGAGCTACAGACATTTAGAAGTGAAGCTGAAATTGCTGACGACTCGTTGCATCAAATTAAACTTTGCAGAACTTTTACATTCACAAAGATCTACATTACAAAATACAGGAATAATGTTAAATAGGAATAATATCATAAAGCATACTTGAAGACAGTCATCAGTTTTTCAGCAAAACAAAGCCGACTGAAAAAAATCAAAAGACGATTAAGAAATATTTTACATGTCTCAATACTCCAGCATTCAATATTGAGCTGGACAGTGCATCACCCTATGCTGAGAGAGCGATAGAGCATTGGAGGCAGCAGTACAGCCTCAAGATGTTCTGAAAAAGACTGGCACAATATGAATGGGTTCTTGTAGAGGCCACAGCGAGCGCCTCATTCACACAGACCGTTCTCCTACTCCTACTGACGTAGGCTTCTGAAAACAATAAGATATCTGGCGTGCTGTTATATTTAGTCTTTCGTCTGTAAATACCAAAGCATTTTACCAAAGACAGCCGAACAGCTCTCATAATAGATGCTATAGATTAAGTTTAGGACACTTGAAATGTATGTACTGCTAGAAATTATGTTCATGTGTTTGTAGTTCAAAATTTGGGTTAACATCTAAAAACGTTTAGGGAAAATGTATTTAGGTCAATGATGAATCCAAGTCTTGCACAAGCATTTCTTATGTAAACAGACCTTTTTCGTTAAAATAGACTTCCCAGCATGCACTGGGGTCTGAAAGATTTATATGGTTTCACTGTTTTCCAACAGCTGTTGTTGCTTTGTAATATTTAATTCATTAATAACTTGTTGTCTTGTGTTGGCAGGATGTGTCTGTTCCTCTGCTCAAAATTATATTTTAATTGTTCCCTGTATCTGAGTGTAGTTTTTGAAGTCATTTTTACCGTTTTTGTTCGTTATCTGTTCCACTGATGCTGCAACAGTTTAGGATTTGGCATCATGAATTAAAACCATGCAAGTAAAAGTGATAAATTGTATTAAACTCTCTTTAAGTAAATACAAGTTGTGAAATATTTTAGGAGGTAATGTAAATGTGATTCCAGTGAACTCAATATTTGTAATACCCTGCTAAATTATATGATACTCAATTCTAAACATTTGCATTAATATTGCTTGCAATCTGTTTTGATATACTTTACAAGATGCAGCATCTAGCATATCTTTAATAAAAAAGAGCATAAACTGTAAAAGTCTACATTCTGCAAGCGTCTCCTAGTGTACATTGCATCACCAGAGTGCAGTGCTGGAAGACTATGCAGCTGATACCGAGGCTTCACACACTACAATACAGCAGCACTCTGTCTGCTGCTAATTCTGAGCGTTTCGTAAGGTTTTGTGAAGCACAGTCGCAATACGACGAGCTCCTTTTTTTCATTGTTGCAATGCCGTTCCATCACACACACACACACACACACACACACACACACACACACACACACAC
>CAIGQZ010034990.1:19640929-19674696 GCA_903798205.1 Danio tinwini | reverse complement strand
GCGTGACGTCACACTTAACAAGCAGATAGGTAAATTAAGTAAGTTGAATTGTTTTTAGTGTATGTGTGTGAATGACAGTTTATTAGTGTTTCCCAGTGATGGGCTGCAGTTGGAAGGGCATCGCAAAACATATGCTGGATATGTTGGGGGTTCATTCCGCTGTGGCGACACCTAATTAATAAAGGGACTAAGCCGAAAAGAAAATGAATGAATAAATATATTTGGAGGAATATATAAAAAACAATGACTATATACAGTATATTGTATATATTACCATATGAGATTTCATTATTCCTTGGCTCATGCCTTACTGTCCTTCAGAAACACAGCTTTGACCACTAACACATTTGAGTGGTCACAGAGCTCACGGTTACCTCAGAGAGAAAAGAAATGACCCGTCTTAATTAAAACAGCCTCTTCTCTGCCATTAACCCTCATGCTATCGGCTGCTGTCAATACATCCATTTCATGGGAGTAAGTAATCCCATGCATTATAAATAGCTAACTGGTTTAATGCAGTTTTAAAGAAGACCCAGGGGTCCCGTTTAAATCTGCTAATAACAGTATAGGAGACATTTTTTACTCTTACTAGAAAGACGACAACATGCTAATTTGTACTTTCCAAAAATACAGGGCTTATGCAAAAATAAAACCTGAAACTTGTTTCCTTTTTCAAACAGATGGTCAGAAAGACACTCGACTTCTGAAAATGCTGATTGTTAGCTAGTAAATAATATATGATGAACAGATGATGTTTTATTTTCTATTAATTTTACATAAGGTTTGCAGTTTTTAAAAGTATTGGGAAAATGTGAGAAATTACAGTCAAAAATTATAATTGGGATAAGTACATTTATAAATATAATCAGTAAACTATTTAATTTCCTATTTCATTAAGTATTACAAGAAATATGTTAGTATTCATTTGTTTCTTTCATTCGGCTTAACTTTGAGGAAACAACCCAAAATAAATGTTTAAAAAATATATTTTTACCAGCACAAAACAGATAAAGATGAAAGACTGGAAGCCCAGCCAAAACCAGCTATGTCCAGCTTAAACCAGGCTGGTCAAGCTGGTTTTAGCTGGTCATCTCCAAGCCTGACCAGCTAAGACCAGGCTGGAATGGGCTAAAAACCAGCCTGGAATGGCCAAAACCCCTCTGAAACCAGGCTGGTCGACCAGCTAAAACCAGCCAACTAGCCTAGGCTGGTTTAAGTGTTTTTTTTTTTTGAGCAGGGATTGCTAATAAATGCTAAATTAAAGGCCAAAATAAACATATAATACAATGTTTTGTGATTGAAATAAAAATCAATCTATAAAAAACATTAATTAATCATACTTATTACAAAAATATTTTAGAACTGTAAAAAAGATGAGTAAAGTATTCCATTATGTTATTTTAATGTATTACATTAAAGTGTTTAACTTTTTAGCTTTAAATACAATATTTAATAAATACAAAATTCAGCTCAGTGTTTTCAGTCAGTTTAATACTGTATGTAACCAGGGCTTGACATTAACACCCGCCAATTTGCCAAATGCAGGTAGATTTTAGCGGTGGCGGGTTAGACAGTCACTCCCACTAGCCACTTTGGCTGGTAGAATTTATTTTTAAAACATAGTTTTCTTAGAAGCAAGGTTCGACAATAGGGATGGCACAATATGTGTGCAAATGCGATCTTAGAATCGAGAAACAGCACGACTGACAAAAATAATTGTGTTTGCATGAGCAAAAGAAAGCAGCTGAACACCGAATGAGAAGATGATTTTTTTTTATATCTTTTTGTAAGCAGCAGTGGTTTCTGCTTTCGCTTTAACCATTCTTTGAACAGATTATTAATGGGCCTAAGGTTAACTGTGTGTGAGTGATCATCATTTCATTATTACACGGGGTATGTTTTTCACCTGCTTTCATTTTCTTTTCCTTTTTTTTTACAGTTATTTTTGGTAATATGGTTTAATCATAACTTTTTACAATAGCATTGCTTTAATAGGAGATTAACTTTATTTATGTGTAGTTAACTGGAGATCTGAGACAATTGTACAGATTACTGTAAATAGTTTTAGATACATGACAATAATTATTTTTTAAATGTCAATAATTTTTTTAAAGAAAAGTTTTGTTGAATATAAAGTACACGCTATTTTTGCTATATAGCTATATAGTTTTGACACATTGAGCAAGCTCATACACAACACACAAAAAAGTGAAATGAATGAGGAGGCATGTGGACATACAGTAACATAAAATCTAATTCAAGTAATTTTAGCATGCTAATGTCAAATGTATGCATATAAATTATATTTTCCCAACAACAAAACTGTGGCTAGGGAAAATGGTGAGTAGCTAGTAAAGTTGGAAATCTACTAGCCACAGTGGCTGGTAAATCAAGAAGGTTAATGAAATGAAAACTTAACTAACTTGTTAACTTGTTTAATTCTATTATGAGAATTAAGATTTAATTGTGATATATACTTTTGTTACATACTTGAGAAAAAAAAAAAACTAAATATTTTATCCAACATAAGCCATCCGTTCATCAAAATATTCCCTCATTTAAAAAGTCATGAGTAGCCTACATTCTGCTACATCTATAACATCGGCTGCTAATAGAGTCTAAATCATATTCTCTGAAAACACTGATCTGTTAAACACTAGACCACGAACAATTCGATAAGACCAGTAAAATAATGCAGCTGACAGCCAAGTCAGTTCCTGGCACTGCTGTTCAAGTCGTGCGCTGTGATAAATTAATCAAATGGTAGCCGATCGCTGAAAGAAACGGGCCTTCTCTCGGAGGTGACAGTGTGCTTTGCTATTGTTGTCAGTATTATGAATGGCCCTCATATGGTCCTGCTGCAGAGTCCGTGCAACCTTGAGTCATGAATCGCTTTGGCTCCTGCTCAGGAAAACAGGAAGCACCACCTGCTGTTCGAATCTGATGTTAATTTCCCTGAGTAAGACTTCATTGAGGACGAGAGGCGGTAACTGGCTGTAATAGTGAAAGACAGCGCTGGTGTCCTCTCTGTCACTGATGCTCTGCGTTATACTGTATGCACCATTAGCACTGCATCAAAATCACAGACACCGCTTTACAAAGTTACACTTTTAAAGTATTCTGAGACAGAGTCTCTCATACAGTTGAAATCCAAATTATTAGCCCTCCTGTGAATAATTTTTTTATTTTCAAATATTTCCCAAATGATGTTTAACAGAGCAAGAAATTTTTCACAGTATTTCCTATAATATTTTTTCTTCTGGAGAAAGTCTTGTTTGATTTATGTTGGCTGCAATAAAAGCAATTAAATTAAATTTAAGAATTAAATATATACATTTTATTCACTGAGGAATATTATCAAACATAATCGAAAAACTTGACTCCCCGATCGTCAGTGTATAACTCGCACCCTGCCCTTAAGCAATATTTTTTTCATATAGTCTACAGAACAAACCATCATTATACAATGATTTGCATAATAACCCTAACTTAGTTAACCTAATTAACCTAGTTGAGCCTTTAAACAGCACTAAATACTAGTATCTTGAAAAATATCTAGTAAAATATTATTTGCAGTCATCTTGGCAAAGATAAAATAAATCAGTTATTAGAAATGAGTTATTAAAACTATTATGTTTAGAAATGTTTTGACAAAAATCTTCTTTCCATTAAACAGAAATTGGGAAAAAACTATACAGGGGGCTAATAATTCAGCTTCAACTTCAACTGCAACTTCAACTGCTTATACAGATACGGCCACTAAGAATGCGCGTTACTTCACGTGCAGTGCTGCAATTTGTCACGCGCAGTGCTGCAGCAGCAAAGGCCGCCTTTTAATAAAAAAAAAAATTTTTTTGTGCTTTGCTTTGCAGTCCAAATCCAACAACCTGCCCAGGGGTTTGTTCTGAAAACACACTTTCCTTGATCATGTCTGGAAGTGGTGTTTGAGAGGCCAGCAGGGGGCGTTCAACCTGTGGTCTGTGTGAGTCCTAATGCCCCAGTGAAAGTGAAGGGGACACTACACTGTCAGTGGGCGCCGTCTTTCGGATGAGACTTTAAACCGAGGGCTTCACACTCTGTAAAGAGTCCTGACTTTCTTGTAAAGAGTAGGGGTATAACCACGGTGTCCTGGCTAAATTCCTTCTTTGCCCTTACAATCATGGCCTCCTAATCATCCCTTATCCACCGAATTGGCTCTATCACTGTTTCTACACTCCACCAATAGCTGGTGTGTGGTGAGCGCACTGGCGCCGTTGTCTTGTGGCTGCCGTCGCATCATCCAAGTGGATGCTGCACACTGGTGGTGCTGTGGAGAGACCCCCCTCCCCATGATTGTGAAGCGCTTTAGATGTTTGGTCATAAATGTGCTATATAAATACACATTACATTACATTTCTTGTGTTAGACCATTTTGTGCTGTACCATGCACTACTGCAGTATTGCGTGTGGTGGTTCATTCACTCACACATTCTCAGTAGCCACATCTGTACTTCTGGCAGAGTTTTGGGTTGTGAAATGGACATATTTTTCCTTTAGTGTCTGAAGTATGTAGTTGGGCAAAATTTAGTTAGGATGCATTTACACCAGCACACTTTTTGCATTTCAAAATGGCATTTTCATTCAAATTGCCATTTCACTGCATTTCAGAAAAAGTATCTCTGTCCAAGTATCTCTGTTCATATACATCCTGTTGACCTTATTCTGCAATGTGGAAGTGTGCTTGTTTTTGCTATTGCTTTACAACTTTGGTTGCCTATGGGTGAAATGAATAAGAAATAATAAATGGCAGAAAACGGTCAAATTACTTACTCTACAAACAAGTGTGTTCATGACTATACATAAGAAGTGGAATAATATAAGAAGAAAATATCAGTTTGGAAAATGAAGCAGCAGAACAAGCTGTTTATAATGTCTAAAAGTCAATAGAAGTGAATGAGACTGATAGTCTTGAGCCAAAAAGATTCCAATGGCTGAACCTGCTCTTACTATACGTGAAGAATAAAGTCAATAACACGATACTGTACGTGATCATTCACACTCACTACATGCACATATTTTGCTGGCATTACTTGCAATCTACTGATGGCATAATGGTCATATGGTCAATAAAACAGTTTTTACTTCTACTTTTACTTTTTTTACTTTCTACTTTTTTAATAACAAACACACACTAGTGTTTATGTCACCTAGAAAGCTCTTTGGTGCCATTTACACTAGTGCGTTTTTGTATTAAAATGCATACGTTTTGTTAGTGTTACGCCAAGTGTCCACTTCATTCCAGCATCTTTAATCCATGAAAACAGAGCATTTAAAAACACTGAAGACCTTGTTTTAATTTGAAAATGCTGGTGATCTGTTTCAGTACAGACAAACTAAAATGCTGTTAGATGTCAATTTGATGTCATTTTGACATCAAGGTAGTCAGTTAATATCAAATTGATTAGCATTTTTACATGTTTTTTTATGTTGTTTTGATATCAAAGTGGGTGTCATGCAACCAGTAGACTTCAAGTTTGGAAAGCAGTAAAATATGTGCATGCCCAGTGAGCATGAATGGTCATGCATTGTAGGCTGTTTAGTGTGAATGGAGATTGTTTCTCAAAAGCAAAAAAAACTAAAAAAACACCAGTCTGAATGAGGAGCATTTTCATTCTAATATGCTGTTTTGAAATGAAAATGCACTAATGTAATTGCAGGCATAGTTTGCCACCAAAAAAGTAGTTTACTTGATCCAACAGAGAATATTTCCCCAGATCTTATGTTTTTGCTGGTACCCAATGATTTCTATAACAGAAAACAATTACTATGGAAGTCAATGGGTACCATATACCAGCATTTTTCCAAATATCTTCTTTTGTGTTCAACAGAAGAAACAAAGTCAAATATTTTTTATAACAAGTAAAGTGTGAGTAAAGGATGGCAGAATATTAATTATCAGGTAAACTATCCCGGTTGTTAGTGTGCAGGAAACCTCTGGGTGCTCTGGTTTCCCAGACAGTCCAAAGACATGTTGTATAGGTGAATTGGGTAGGCTAAATTGTCTGTGGTGTATGTATGTGAATGACTGTGTATGGATGTTTCCCAGTGGTGGGTTGCGGCTGGAAGGGCATCCGCTGCGTAAAAAATATATGCTGGATAAGTTGGCGGTTCATTCCGCTGTGGTGACCCCAAATTAATAAAAGGACTAAGCAGGCATGTGCACACATAGGGCTCAACCTGTGCAGTGCACATGCCCTTTTGAGTCTGGGATATGAAGTGCCCTCCCAAAATGAACATAAGTGCCCCCTGCTCTTCAGTTCGCGATCTCCCCCTCATCGCCCCGCTTTTCAGTTTAGTTACATTGCATCATTGCCATGTTGTGCCCACATCTTCAATTCTGCGATTCATCCCCCCTAACCCCCCACCCCCGGTTTTCAGTTCGTGACCCCCCTCCCCGGCTCTTCATTTCGCAATCTCCCCCTTATCGCCCCGCTCTTCAGTTTAGTTACTTAGCATTATTGCCATGTTGTGCCCTCATCTTCAATTCTGCAATTCATCCCACCCTAACCCCCCACCCCCGGTTTTCAGTTTGCGATCATGAATGAATGAGGTAAACTATCCCTTTAAAGGTGATTCAATACATTTTTATTTTTGAATGAACTATCCCTTTAAAAGTGTATCATACATGTATAAACAATATAGTGTTTGATTTGAAGTAGATCAATGGAACATTCTTTACAAGTGTGAATAAGAAAATACAATGTCTCGAAAGTTGATGCCATTCAGTAAATGCACTCCAAAGCACCCTCATCAAATATATTACCCCTTGTTAAACGTCTGCAGCAGTCCTTCAAAGCTCATTAATCATTTGACTTGTCGTAGTGTATTTGCCACCATGCTGACATAGCTTTTCTGGGAATACATTACCTTCAGCCAAGGGACGTCACCCACAGTGCTTCCCGCAACGTTGTGCGCCTCATGGGAGAGTGAAATTCATTGGCAGGGGTTTCATATTTTATTGCCCAGTAACTAACGTTAGCGAGCGGCACCAGTGAAAGGTTGGCACTCTTGGCTTTCACTGTAAGTTCTCCTGCACGATGGTGACTCATCTGAGCGGCCCAGTTTTGTAATACTGCTGAAACAATGATTTCAGATGAAGGTCAAATGGAGCCTTAAGGGCATGTGTTACAGCCTTTAATGATCCAGAAGACTCTACAGCTGAAGATCTTCACACATCAGTATGACAGACTGCCTTTTGAACTCAAGGGAAAAATCCGGTGGTGATAAAGTTGTGAAAATCGGGAATGTGTTACTTTAGTGTAAAAACAGGAAATGTGATGGAGATGAGTTGAAGCAACTGTAAGTCAAGCTTAGATTTTCTACAGTAACTAAAATGCTAAAAAATATAGTAATACAAAATAGAAAAAAAAATAATTTATATACAAAGTGAGTGTTATGGTAATAATAATGATTTAGAAGACTTATATTCACATGTTAATGTAGTATACTATATGGTATACTATAGACAACTGAAAATGCAATGGAAAAAAAACTAAACTTTACTAATCCAGGTAAAACCACTTTAAACCAGCTAACAGCAGGAAACATTAGCCATTTTCTATCCTAATGTGAAGCAAATCTTTTCAATTTATGGAAAAAATGAAAAGAAAAATCCAAAATATAAATTGTATGTGCGTTTCCATCAAGTTTTTAGAGTGGCTGACTCAAGTATTGGTAACCAAGTAACTAAAAATAAACAAGGCAAGCATAATGAAGATTATTCACATCAGTGTAACAAAGTCTCTTTAAGTCAAGTCATTTCACTCTGTGGTCAATCCTTGAAACGCCTCTTGGGCAGTATGCTTGGGCATTCTGTCTGAACGAGGAAACATAAAATTCTCCAAAACTGTTTGCCAAGTTTAAGATTACATGACATATTAGGAATCACCAATAAAATGAAAAAAAAAAAACGTCTCATAAGTTTCGTTTCTTAATGTCTAAATCAAACAAAATTTTCATATTTTCAGATTGCTCAAGCGAATGTGCACTCGAAAAGGAAAGAGATTGTGACATCAACTTCATTTATGGCTGTGTTACACATTATCATCCTATGAATAATGATCGTCTGATCGCAAATTCACAACTAATTCACAACTTGGTCTTGATAGTGAATCTGCTCCAGAAATGACAGCAACTCTTTGTTTACAGGTTTGTGGACGTTTGAGTAGTTGCTATCATGTGATGTGCATGTGACAGGATGGACTGTACCTCACCTTCGTTTCATACAGATTACAAAACCCCCCAAAAAACTTTGTTTTTTAAGTACACTTGGTTCATTTAAAGGTATTTCAAGCTTTATGTGTATATATTTCTTATGTTTGTGACGTAAGTATTCACTGAGATAACAGTGCGTTTGTTGACCACCAAACTGTCGTAAAAACACACGTCTGGTCTGAGCTTTTCCCTGGAGAAATGTCAGTCTATAGCGATCGATGATTGGCTCCTGTACTAGTAGGCGGGGATTCATTCGCCATATTGATCGTTACACTTTTCCCCATTCAAAATTATATGAGTGACACGTCTTGTGCATTCTTTAGTCTTTGAGTGTATCGTTCTCTACGTCAGAGTTTATTTAGAAAATGAGTTTCCATCTCACATTTTTCACATTAACCCTTTCGCAAAAGTCCAAAACCACATCAAGCGAGCATGTAAAGACTTTAATTAAGGGTGTAAATTAATGTTTTCCAGCACTCTTTTCTTATGCCAAACTTCAAAATGTGCATTAAAAAAGGGTGATGATAACCCTGCAAATGACCATTAATAAAGAAAGACACCTCATAAAAAATGGTCAACTTGGAAAGTGGCATGTAACCAGATGGGTTGATATGAATATTAGAGAAAATCATTAGAAATGTAGCCTTCCATCACTTGTTTCTCATGCGATACTTCAAAATAGACAGTTCCAACACATGAGGATTAAAAACCCATTGCTTGTTACTAATTTCTATCAATGGCTATACGTTTACATGGACATCAGTAATCGAAATAGTTGCCTTAATCTGAATAAGACAATATGATTAAGGTGTTTACATGAGTAGATTTTTGTTATAGCACATAATTCGATTAATGTCATTGTGTCACCACGCTATCCACATTTCCTCCAGATTTGCATGTAATTTTACGTGTTTCATTTTTAATTTGTCCATTTTAACTGCAATTTGGCACTTTTACTTTCATTTGGGAACATTTCATGAATGCCACCGTGACAAACGAGATATTGGATGCGAGTTTGAACTGCTAGAAGGGTGTTGTTTTAATGGAATTTTATATAACACACCAAATGGGAGAAAAAAACCTTCGCATTTCGTGGTGCATGTGTCTGTGGTCCATCACTGACTCGGTAGGTGCAGGGAATAGTGTCAAACAGTGGTCTGTGTATGGACTATCCTGTCGCAAATCACAGCAAAAAGTCCTACATGATGATAATATTTTGATTAAGGTGTTTACATGTCTGTACTGCACTTCAATAATGTGACTAAAGTCAGCATACACCACATGTCTTAATTCCATTTCTGTTTAGCTCGATTATGAGCCTAATCGGTTCAAAATATTCAAAAATCCTTGTTTACATGGACATCAATTTTAATCCGATTAAGACAATACTCTAATTAAGGCCCAATCCCAATTCTATTTTTATACCCCTACCCCTTGGGCCTTAAAAACGAGTGTGAAGGGGAAGGGCTTCAAAATTTACCCCTAAAAATTGGAACAGCACTACAGCACCTGCACACTTCATCATACGTCATCGCGATCTCTTGCTTCTTATGAGATCAGATGATCGCGACTGCTGTAGTTATTCCAGTTGCTTTATTTTTTGGTATTTATCTTCAGGAAATCACTGAAGGCATATATTATGTTGTCATAACGATCTAATGTGGCATTAAGATTGTAACTATACTGCACATTTACACCGTGGCCATATGCATCAATGTAAACACACCAAAAACAACATTAACATTATAGCAGACACTGTAAAACACTCATTCTCAGCCACTAGACTTTTCTGACAGGGTATTCGAGTGTCATCGAGTGACAGAATGCTGTGGAACTGCTGTACAGGAGTTATTATTAGGGATTATAGATCGTTTTTATTTTAGCGGGTTTTTATAAAAGCATGACGGTAAAGCGTAAATATATTAAAACGTGTTTGTTTGTTGTAAAAATTCGTAATAATGACAAAAAATACTAATTTGTGGCTCTCCTTACTTCCGGGTGCAGCGAAACTGCTGCTGTAGCTGGTGCATTCAGAGAAATTTTCTTACCCCTTGATTTCGAGTGTGGTCCTGAAAAATCTTTGTTCGAAGGGGTGTATACCCCTTCCCCTTAGCCTTCAAGCTAAAGAGAATTGGGACACCAGTGCCCCTTCACATGAACGTGCAAAACGAGGGGTAGGGGTAAGGGGAAGGGCTAAGGGTTAGAATTGGGCCTAAGAGTCTACCATGTAAACAGTGATTTTTGATTTATTTCATCCGATTAAGGTCATTTTTTTTGACCGAGATTTTTTTCTATTTGGCGTGTGGTATCAAATTCCATTACAACAACATTCTTCCAGCAGTCCTTACTTCATATGCGCATGCAACATCACATTTTGTCACGCAGGGGCATTAATGAAGTGTTCCAGAATGAAAGTGAAACTGCCAGACTGCATGAAACACCCAAAATTACATGAAACTACATGAAACTCCGGAGGAAACTAGGATAGCGCAATGTGTTATAACATGTAAAACGAGATCATGAAAGTAACATTAAAAAAGCAACTCATGGAAAACACCTTAATCATACTATTGTCTTTTTCAGATTAAGGCAAATAATTCCATTACTGATGTCCATGTAAAAATAGTCACTGTAGACTTAATCAGAGTATTGTCTTAATCATATTAAAATCTGATTATTGGTGTCCATGTAAACATACTTATTGTCATTACTACAGTACTCAAGTGCTGTAGTAATAAAAGCGATGACTAGACAACTAGATAAGAATATATATTAAAAACATTAAATCTGTTTGTCAGAAGGCAGACTGATATATATGGATGCATTTTTTTAATTCTTCACCACCTTTTGAAGTATGATTTTTGCTGCTTGCTCAACTTAAATGTTTTATGTTCAATCCATTAAACATGAAACAATAAAGTTAACTTAATTGATTGTGTTGGGACAACATGAATTGTTTTGAACTCTGCATTTCTTAGTCTATATAAACTTCCAATCGAAATATTAAAATATCTAAAACATTTCTTTAAGTTTCAAAGGTAAAAAAAAACAGTGTTTAAAGGAAAATAAGGGTGAGTAAATGATTACAGAATTTTTGTTTTCTTCGCTTTTGAAGACTTTTCGTGCAAAACTCAATTGTACCATTATTTCCAAAGCTAAAAAGTACATTATTTAACTTATTATTATTATTTGAAGTCCAGCATTCGGTGATTGCTATTTAAAGTCAATAGCTGATGGACAGATAAATAAACTGAAAAGCTGATCCCAAGCTCAAATTTAAAAAATCAACTTTTAAAAGATAGTTTGCTGATACAAATCTCACAGGCTACCCATAAAAAAAAGATAAAAAAAATACAATTCTAATGTCAGCTTAATTAATGCTGGTTTCACTCAGCAATACAGAAATGACAGTTGACAATGTAGTCTGCATTAAATTACCCCTTCCTTGAGATGCTGCATCAGACACTCGAGTCGAGAGGCACTTGTTAGAGGCCAGAGCATCTCTGTGTCTTTTCAGCTGACAATTAGAGAAGACTCACCATGGAGGAGCTGAAAGTGATACGGCACGCCAGATGCTGCAAGGCCTCTTGAGAAACCATGCAATTTTTTAATGAAACAGCATCTGCTGGGTGTATATGTGTGCTAACATCAACTCCCTGCTTAGGACCACACACAAAAAAAAGGTATTTTCAGATGGAATTATACTTTAAACTCTCATAGGGATTATTTGATCACCGTGTCCTTATTTAAAAACCCTTAAATGGTAATTTAGCTCATTGTGAATCTACATTTTGTACAGGGTTGCAACTCAGCAAAACTGCATTCTGTTTTCCCTGTGTGGCGATATATGCCTGACCTATTTTTTAAACAGAGGACATTAAGAGTTCTGTGTGCTTATCTTTGACTTTGTTCTTGCGTTTGCAAAAAAGAAACTTTTTCGCCAATTCTGCTTTTGGGGTTGTCCTAATGCTTGGAGAGAAAGCTTATGTTTCCCAGCTGAATGTTCATTTTGTATCATTTGATGAACTATACTTGCACAACGCAATCAACTGTTTCTCATATCCAGCTTATTAAGACCCTTGCAATGGACTATATGCACAGTCAGTGTTTTTCAGCCATTGATGAACTTCCGGTGAAAGTTTTATGTGACTATTTTTGATTTCATAAGTTTCTTTTTACAGCATCGATGTTGTAATGTCATTCAAATATAATCAGTTATAATAGACTTAAGCATGCAATTGGTTCTAAAGTGTAAAAAGGGACGAACGACCGTTTAAACGCAGGTGCCATCAATAGCAGCAAGAAATTCCATAGAAAATACTGGGGTAAAATTAATTTCCTTATTTTAAAGACATGGCGCGAAAAAATATAATTTAATGCAGTGCTTCTTGTTTGGTCTGATACCCACTTTATATTGTATCTCAGCCAAGCAGTGAAGATTGTGTTGGAATATCAAGCCAATTCCATTCGTGTTCAATAAAAAAAGGTCAGGAGAGGGTTTTTCTTCAATGCCAAAAATATTAGTAATTTATTAGATACAAATTAATAATTTGATGACAGACTCTGAATTACATTACCCCAATGCAATACAATAATTACATTCAGGAGGTTCGCAACTAACTTACATTTCCCTGACTCCAATATATATACACAACTGATTTTAACAGGTGGAGTTTTGGTGTAACGTCATTTATTAGTCATTCTGCAGTTCTTTGGCTCTTGTGCCCCAGACATACTTCCTTTTTCTGCAACCCTTCTCTGCATACCAGAACTGAACAATTAAGTGTATCTTTAATATATTTCACAACTTCTGTAAGCATCATGCACCTTGTGACATGCCCAGACATCTTATTAGACAACAGTCTGGAACAAGGGCCCCCTTCACTATATTTATTCTTATTCTGCTATTTCTTCTTGTCAGCAGTTCCTTCTAAGTATGCAACACAGTAAGAAAGTGTGTCTGTGCCATTATATGGTATCATACAGAAGAAAAAGATTGATTAATCTGTTGTTAGTCTAAACATTTTTTCTAATAAAAATAAACAAAAGTAATAAAAAATAAATTCTTTTTTACAACAATCGCTGTTATTTAAAGAAATCAGATCTTAAATTATTTTTTATGGGATGACAATTAACTGGAAGCCTAGTGGCTGGCTGACTGAAATAAAAGTCTGTGTGCATATACCCTCATTGCAAGGTAACTTAGAGTAATAGTTATTGTTTTCCATTTGACTTCCATTGTTTGTGTGTTTTTCTCATTCCTAAGGGTAAATGATGAATATTTGGGTGAAAATTTCCCTTAAGATATTTTTATTATATGCCTTTTTTGCAATTATGTCACAACATTTTTATAATAACATTTTTATCAAAGAATGTATTTTTTTTATAATCAAAATTATCTTTACATTACCAATCACAAGTCATGAAATGTACTTCCTAAATTCCCAACTGCAAGAATTCTCAACAATTAAAATACAAATATTAAAATCTAAATTAAACAAGAAAAACTGTATAAATATTATGTCCGATTCCCCTTACTTCTGTAAATAGTTTTTGTATAAATGGGAGATGGTGTAAAATATTGCTCTGTTATTATCATGAGGAATATGTAATTGTTTTTGATTAGATAACATAATATGTTAAGATAATATGTTAAGACTTATTTAAAATGTTTTAAGACCTACAACTCAATATTTTTGTGAATTTAATACTTTGTAAGGACTAAAATTTTTGCTTTTGATACTTTTTAAGACCCTGAGGACACCCTGAATTTAAAAGGCAGGGAAATGGAAAGAAAGTGGTTGAAATAGATCAAAATATGTTAAAGTACACACATATTTTATTTTAAACATTACTACTTTGCTTTTAGGAAGGAGTTTCATATGTGTGACATAAAGAACTGCAGTAGGAGAAAAAAAAACCTAAGCAAAATATTTCATAAGTCCATAAATAATACTGCAATAACAGGACAGTCCATTTAGAAAAGGCGAGGAAGCCCTCAGCAATAAAGCACAAGCAATACCTGTGTCTCGTGCTCTGCAAACAGGCTTCATCGTCAATACAGGATTTAGCTCCCCTAAATCAGCACATTTACAAGGCCAAAAATGATGTCATGCATATTGATAAGGATGAGTCAACATGCAGCGTTTCTCCCCAGCTGTCATTAAGGAGATCTCTGCTTCCTTCTCTCTTCAGTGTCTAATCAGCCCAAAAATGTGCCTGTCAATACAACACTGTCAACAAGAAGCTGCATTTTATCTTACATAAAGAGTGCATTGTCTTTCCCTTTTCTTTTCTCTTCTTTGGTTTTATTTTTTCATGCTCATTTACTTGGGGAAAAAACTAAGTTATCTGTCTCTCAATCAATTTATCTGACTTTTCATCTCAAATGCAAATCTCCCATGCAAATCTGTTATTTTCATACAGCTCTGAGTCCAAGTTTGTTTGTTTGCTTTGTATTTTCTTTTTCTCCTTTTATTTTTTTTTACCTCATCTTTATATCTTGCAGTTCTTACATCCCCTCTGAATTGCAACATCATTTCAGCCATTTGCGAGTTTATAGGCTATTGCTAAATTCTGACTTTACATCTTGCAATTCTCCTCTAAGTTTACATCTTGCAATACTGACTTTTTTCCCTGAAGCAATTGTATATCTTTATAAGCTATTTTGAAGATTTAATTAATTGCAAATATTTAGGAGCACACATTTTGACAGGTTCATTTGTAGCTCTGAGGTACATATAAGTATTATATTTTAAAATATAAAAATGGGTACACTTTTGTCAAGTGCTAATATGCACTTTTGAGGTACAGTGCATCTGGAAAGTATTCATAGCGCTATTATGTTACAGCCTTATTCCAAAATCAATTAAATTAATTTATTTCCTCACAATTCTACACACAATACATCATAATGACAATGTGAAAAAAAGAGTTTTTGAAATTGTTGCAAATTTATTAAAAACAAAAAACCTGAAAAATCACATGTACATAAGTATTCACAGCCTTTGCCGTGAAGCTCTAAATTGAGCTCAGGTACATTCTGTTTTCACTGATCATTCTTGAGATAATCTTAATTGGAGTTCACCTGTGGTAATTTCAGTTGACTGGGCATGATTTGAAAAGGCATACACCTGTCTATATATGGTCCCAGGGTTGACAGTGCATGTCAAAGCACAAACCAAGCATGAAGACAAAGGAATTGTCTGTAGACCTCCGAGACAGAAGATGAGGCACACTGCTGGGGAAGGTTACAGAAAAAATTCTGCTGCACTGAAAGTTCCAATGAGCACAGTGGCCTCCATCATCCGTAAGTGGAAGATGTTTGGAAGCACCAGGACTCTTCCTAGAGCTGGCCGGCCATCTAAGCTGAGTGATCAGGGGAGAAGGGCCTTAGTCAGGGAGGTGATCAATAACCCGATGGTCACTCTGTCTGAGTTTCAGCGTTCTTCTGTGGAGAGAGGAGAACCTTACAGAAGGACAACCATCTGTGCAGCAATCGACCAATCAGGCCTGTATGGTAGAGTGGCCAGACGGAAGACTCTCCCTGTCTGGAATTTGCCAAAACGCATCTGAAGGACTCTCAGACCATAAGAAACTAAATTCTCTGGTCTGATAAGACTAAAATTGAACTCTTTGGAGTGAATGCCAGGCATTACGTCAGGAGAAAATCAGGCATCGCTCATCACTAGGCTAATACCATCCCTACAGTGAAGCATGGTGGTGGCAGCATCATGCTGTAAGGATGTTTTTTAGCAGCAGGAACTGGAAGACTAATCAGGATAGAGGGAAAGATGAATGCAGGAATGTACAGAGACATCCTGAATGAAAACCTGCTTCAGAGTGCTCTTGACCTCAGACCGGGTTGACGGTCCATCTTCCAGCAGGACAATGACCCAAACCACACCACCAAAATATCAATGGAGCCCAGACCTAAATCCTATTGAACATCTCTGGAGAGATCTGAAAATGTATGTACCCCGTCGCTTCCCATCAAACCTGACATGAGACTTCTGTACATGAGATTTTTCAGGTTTTTTATTTGTAATAAATTTGCAACAGTTTCAAAAAAACTTTTTTCACATTCTCATTATGGGGTACTATGTGTAGAATTTTGAGGAAATAAATGAATTTGATACATTTTGGAATAAGGCTGTAACATAAAAAAATTTGGAAAAAGTGAAGCGCTATGAATACTTTCTGATGTACTGTAAATATATGGTTTAGGTACAAATATGTACCTTTTGAAACTACCTTTTTTCTGAGTGTGTGTATGTTAAATTTATTTCACTCTGTTTTTAGTTTATATAGACTTTTTGCCTTAAAATGTAACTTAGCTTCTCATAATTACAATAGGAGTATATGCTATTGTGACTTTCTCTAAGTGTAAAGTGTATACATACATATACAGTGTTGGGGTAACACATAACAAATAACACAGGTTACGTAATAATATTATTTTCCTAAGTATGAAGTAAAGTAATGTAATTTTTTACATTTTTTTTATTGAAACACAAGTAACTTTTTAGTTTAATTAATTGGCTCTAAAAAAATTACTGCTGAATTAAAATTAAGTTGGTCACAATGAATCACACAGTCAATAAGAGAATGTGTTCATTATTTTGAATGCATAAAGGAAAAGAAAAAGGGGATTGTCTCAATGGAGGGTGATTTTACTTAAGACAAAGAGTACAAAATTAGCAAACATTGCTTTAAACTTTCAAAAATCTGTATTTACGGCATGTATAGTTCTGGGGTCAGGAATTTATCAATAACATTATCCTGAAATATTATTTTTTATGTGCTTTTTGAAGGTAAATGTAGGTGTAGGTTATGCAGTGCGTGGTTAATTGCAGAGCTCTTCTATTAAAAAAGAAAGAAAAAAACTAGTTCTGAAAGAGATCAAGCCAATAAAAAGTAACTTAAAAGTAATGTAACACATTTCTTACTAAAAGTAACTAAGTAACGCAACTAGTTACTTTTTTGGGGTGTAACTCAATATTGTGATGCATTACTTTCTAAAGTAGCTTTCCCCAACACTGTACAATTGTATGTACAATTTTATATTACAATTTTGACTTTTTTCCTGAATTGCAACTTTTTTTCTCATTACTCTGTAAGAAGTGCAATGTGTAAACTCACAATTCTGAGAAAAAAAGTTCAAAGTAGGACATTTTAACTCTGAAGTACAGTTGAAGTCAGAATTATTAGCCCCCCTTTGAACTTTTTTTTTTCTTTTTTTAAATATATTTGCCAAATGATGTTTAACAGAGCAAGGACATTTCCACAGTTTTTCTGATAATATTTTTTTTCTGAAGAAAGTCTTATTTATAACTAAGAAGATTAGTAATAATAGTGAGATGTAAACTATAAACCGTTACAAATTCTGAATTTGTGTCTCACAATTACACATAATACCAGAGAACAAGCTACATTTTATGTGCATTTATAAATTGTACTTACAGTTCAGTGCTGAGTTTCATTTCCTTTTATTTTTTTTATGCCTAACTTGCTAAATACATTTAAACAGAGGATACTGTATAACATTACCTGATAACACAAAATAATATAGCTTAAAGTAACCATTCATTTTTTAATGAGTTTTTTCCTTTTGCTGACCAAGAATATGCCAGACTGAGATTGTCATGCGCAATCCATTTATAAAGTCTTTGTAAAGAATATGACATATGATAGCTGGAAATCACTAAAGCATATAAATCCGCTAATTACTTTTCTTTCAAATGCAGATACCATGTATTACATGAACAAATGGAGCCGTGCCATATATCATAATTAATTTGATCTAATTATTAATTAGACTGAGAGAGACGGACATACGTCGCCTTTATTCCTACAGATTTACGTAATAATGTTGGTCCATGTGGGGCTTTAATTCAATGTATAAGTCACATTGAGTGAGTCCCTGTGATTTTTAATTAGGTGGCAGATAGTGGCTTGTCTGAGGAAAGACTCCAATAGGAAACGGCTCTTCCCATGTAATCTCTTTCAGATAAGGATGTTGGGCCCCCATCAAATTGATCTCTTGCCCTTGAGATAAGGAGGGTATTTCCTTAGAGGGCATTTTTATAATTCTTTAGCTGACCGATTCGGTGATATGACGGCCATTCAAAAGCAAACCGGAATAAAAAGCAGATGACAAACATGCAGGTCAAGAAAAAAAATGCATCTTTCTTATATACTATATACATACAGTTGAAGTCAAAACTATTAAACCTCCTGAATTATTAGCCCCCATGTTTATTTCCCCCCCAATTTTTTTATGGAGAGAAGATTTTAACACATTTCTAACCATAATAGTTTTAATAACTAATTTCTAATAACTGATTTATTTTATCTTTGCCATGATGACAGTAAATAATATTTTACTAGATATTTTTCAAGACACTTCTATACAGCTTAATGCAACATTTAAAGGCTTAACTAGGTTAATTAGGTTAACTAGGCAGGTTAGGGTAGATCGATAGGCAATTTATTATATACAGTAATTATTGTTTGTTCTACAGACTATCGAGAAAAAATATATAGCTTAAAGGGGCTAATGATTTAGACCTTAAAATGGTTTTTAAAACTTTTAATCTAGCCGAAATAAAACAAATAAGACTTTCTCCAGAAGAAAAAATATTATCAGACATACTGTGAAAATGTCCTTGCTCTGTTAAACATCATTTGGGAAATATTGAACAAATTCAAAGGGGGTTTTATAATTCTGATTTCAACTATAGTATCAAATCAAATAAATACACAGCAACTTCCTGCAAAGGTAATTTTATAAAGAGCTGATGTGATATTTTTGTATCATGATATCATGAATATAAAGTTTAAAACAACAGCATTTATTTGAATTATAAATATTTTTGCCACAGTATGAATTAACATCAGGTTTAATGCATCCTTGCTGCATAAAAGTATTAATTAAGACCAAAATAAGGAGTGTGCTTCATTAGAGGGCATTTTAGAATTCATTAGCCGACCAATTAAGAGATATGATAAGCATTCAATAGCCAACAGGAATGAAAACAAATGACATACAGGTCAAGAAAGAAATGCATTTAACAGATGCTGTGAAAAATATCTGTTAATTAACAGTTTATCTATTTTTTGATTTTCCATTTATTATTATTATTGACATTTTTGTAGTTTGAAATAATAGAATATATAAGATAGAGAAATAAGTCTGTAAAACAACAGAAAATGTATACTGGCAGTTTGTTACAAGGTTTTGTACCTTAATATACAACACAAACACGGATAATATATCATTTAAACTATTAAAAATGTTAATTAAAGTGCATTTATTTTACTTTTTAAGGTTAAATGTTGTTGGAAAAAAAGATCAAGATCATAATGCAATTCAAAAGCATAAATAAACAGGAGAAATTATATAAAAATAAAAACATGAATCACAAAATATGGAAAACTGCTAATTTACGGATATTTTTTACAGCGTACTGTCTATATATACCAATCCAAACACTGCAATGTGCAAAACATCTATTTCATAAATACCTTGAATGATATTTTTGTAGAAATATTTTTCTTAAGATGAACAACATTCATTAATAAATGTCTTTAATAAATATGAATTTATTTAGAAATGTCTTAATTATATATTTTTATGCAACCTTGCAAGTAGTATTATGACTGAAATAAGTTGTATAAGTTAAATAAGTGTTTTGCTCAATTTATTGCTATTTTCAGATAAGCGCATATAGCTACCTGTATTTTTCACGTTTTGCACCACGTTGGTTAAATACCAAATCCAGTTTATACCAATTAATACCAATTTACGCTACTTTGTGGACTCATGGCTGTAACGATGTTTAAAGGAGGTGTGTTAAGGGGCATTGTTGGCCCGTTGCTATTTTGAAAAACTGAAATAGACAGCGCCATTGACCAAGCAAAAGCTGTGAAGCATTCAGTTTGTCAATGGGAGATGAGACTCTTATTGGTTTAATGAACGTTATGCTCGAAACACACCTATAACTCATTAAGAGAATAAGCACAACTCTGTAAACCATGTGCCATGGCGCAAAGCGTATTTTTCCGTCCTTAAAATAGCAAAAGTGGATTTGAACATTTGAGCCATGCGTTTTTGACTTTGCACTAGATTTTAACTAGATCGTTAAAAAACGTAGAGCCCAGAGACACTTAGGACTATACAGTATAGGTTATTGTTTTCCATTTTTCACTCAAACGACCACAATAGCATTTAACTTTGTTACCAAAAATGTTATTCTCTCTTTTTTACAGTACATGCTAACTTTGCTCTGTACTTCCACGGCTACTGTACATTTAAATACTGGAGTATTAATTGTATCAGATGTGAACCAAAAATCATACTAATTGTGGAATGGATGTAAGCATTAATACTAACCCTGATAACTAATTAAAAAATGTGTATACTATTTTTACATTATGGGTCACCAATTACACATTGACTGCACAAACAACAACAACAGCATCAAATATGTCAAATATGAAGTTTTTCCATGATTAATGAGAGTCTGAAATGTATGTTACCCAGTATGGGTTGCAGCTGGAAGGGCATCCGCTGTAAAACATATGCTGGATAAGTTGGCGGTTCATTCTGCTTTGGCGACCCCTAATGTATTAACTAAGCTGAAGGAAAATGAATGAATGAAATTCATGAGAAAATATATTCTGAGATTTATCGGTATTAACTCTCTATGATTGGATTTAGGACTTTTTTTACATATAAATTATGATTATGCAAAACGTTCAAATGTTATATGAAACCTACTCAGTTATTTTTAACAAAACTTTAATAAAAAACAACTATTAATGCTTTGAAAACATTGGAAATAGAATAAATAAATTTTACATGATTAATCATTGACTTTCAGAAAAAAACCCTTCCTTCCTACCTACCTTCCTTCCTTATTTCCTTCCTTTTTATATAATCTGGAGAACAGGATGAATTAATCTATTGTGTAGTGCCGTTCCCTCACTAAAAATATGCAATATAAAAGATTTTTTAAAATGCATATCTTCCCAGTCATGACGGATACAAACGAGCAATTCCAGTGTTATGGATGAGACATTTGCAGTAAAAACTTAAAACATAAATTCATAGAGAAAGTATATGTTAACATTATAGTGAAACATCTGTTTATATTTTTCAGAACAACTGACCATAAAGTTCTGGGATCAGAAAAAAAATCTGTAAACATGTTATGCACTTTAAATAAGGAAAATAAACATGCGTTATAGATGTGACAAAAAATAGTCTGCGAGTTTACAGTATACAGCATACAAATTCTGTGAATTAAACAGGACAGCAAAACAAAAATAATGCTAATCAATTGGATAATAGTCGGCTCTCTATTGAACAAACATGATTAATTTAGATTTATTTGACATTTTTGCATTTATGAGGAAAAAGTGTGGTTATGGACGTGACACTTTTCTGTTATGGATGTGACAGATGTGAAATTGCCACTTGTGTGACTTTGGTAAATTAAATATAAATGTTTGAAAATATTGACATTTTTGAGTATTTCTAAAGTACTTTAAAATACAAGCCTACACAAAAAAAAACTTACAAACTGTTTCCATATTTTGGGGAAAACTTACTTTTTTTCATGGCAAGGATGACATTTGCATAAAAATTGCTCAAACCCATTATGAGAATAAAACATTACAGTAACCATTAGTAAAATTCAATGACTATAGACTGAAGTAGAGTTTAACAGAAATAAAAGTCAAGTAATTAACCAGCTGTTGAATAATCAAACTAAAATACAGAACTTAATAAAATCTAATTTATCCACATGTTGGTAATTTTCTCCTTTTTGCAGGTGTCGTTGAAACGAGAGCCAAGGAACTTAATGTTCCTTACAAGAACATGATATGGTTTAGAGAGCACAGTTTTGTTCTACAATAGACCACAGGCTCTTTTGTAGAATAAAAGTAGAGTTTTTTTTAGAGTTTTCCCTTGTAAATGGCCTTCGGGTAACACTTGGTGGAATCTGGCACAATTTCTAGAAAGAGATGCATGCTGGGTAGGAGCAGATTTGTAAGGCTAATGTAGCTTGTAAAATGCCAGATATATTGATGGCCTAGCTCTTCAGATCTGGCAAGGTGGCACTGGCCAATGAGCTACACGAAGATGTACAGTAAGCAGGCCTCGATCCATCTAAAAATAGAGAGTCACTGGACAAGAGCAAGCGAACAAATGGCCGCCTCACAATGCAATGATTTACCGGCTCCGGGGTGTAAATCCTGCCATACTTCAGGCTAGCAAATTAAACTCATTTCATGCTTTGTGAACAGTTGAATAAACTGAGGTTTACCTGAGACAAGGGCATGTCAAAGTTGATTAGTTTCATAATGACAACCAAAGGTCAGCATAAATGCATTTCATGGAGGCACAATGGACTGTTGGCCGATTACATGGATTTTAAGAGAAAGAAAAAAGTTTTTTTCAAAACAATTAATTAAATATTTTCAGTGATTTTCAAACTAAATAAGTGTGAAATCGCATAATGCTTGAGTGTATATTGCACTTGAATTTCAATTTTCAAGACAGAAAAGTACACTCACCGACCACTTTATTAGGTACACCTGTCCAACTGCTCGTTAACGTAAATTTCTAATCAGCCAATCACATAGTAGCAACTCTATGCATTTAGGCATGTAGACATGGTCAAGTTGATCTGCTGCAGCTCAAACCAAGCATCAGAATGGAGAAGAAAGATGATTTAAGTGACTTTGAACATGGCGTGGTTGTTGGTGCCAGACAGACTGGTCTAACTATTTCAGAAACTGCTGATCTACTGGGATTTTCATGCACAACCATCTCTAGCATTTACAGAGAATGGTCCAAAAAGAGAAAATATCCATTGAGCGGCAGTTCTGTGGGCGCAAATGCCTTGTTGATGCCAGAGGTCAGGAGGAAAATGGCCAGACTGGGTCCAGCTGATAAAAAGGCAACAGTAACTCAAATAACAACTACTTACAACTGGGATAAGCAGAAGAGGATCACTGAATGCACAACACGTCCAACCATGAGGCGGATGGGCTACAGCAGAAGACCACACCAGGTGCTACTCCTGTTAGCTAAGAACAGGAAACCGAGGGTACAGTTTGCACAGGCTCACCAAAATTGGACAATATAAAATTGGAAAAACGTTGCCTGGTCAGATGAGTCTTGATTTCTGCTGCGATCTTCGGATGGTAGGGTTAGAATTTGGCATCAACAACATAAAAGCATGTACTGTAAGTACATCTTGCTTTGTATTAACGGTTCAGGCTGCTGGTGGAGGTGTAATGGTTTTCTTGGCACACTTTGAGCCCATTTGTACCAATTGAGCATTGCGTCAATGGCACAGCCTACCTGAGTATTGTTGCTGACCATGTCCATCCCTTTATGACCACAGTGTACCCATTATCTGATGGCTACTTCCAGCAAGATAACGCGCCATGTAATAAAGCGTGAATCATCTCAAACTGGTTTCTTTAACATGACAATGAGTTCACTGTACTCAAATTGCCTCCGCATTCACCAGATCTCAATCCAGATGCATGGGAGATTCACAAAATGGATAAATCTGCAGCAACTGCGTGATGCTATCATGTCAATATGGATCAAAATCTCTAAGGAATATTTCCAGTACCTTGTTGAATCTATGCCACGAAGGATTAAGGCAGTTCTGAAGGGAAAACGGGGTCCTGCCCGGTACTGGTAAGGTGTACCTAATAAAGTGGCTGGTGAGTGTATGTTCTAGTGTAAGTATGAATGGAATTGGGGTGTACACATTTATACATTTTCTTCCATGGCCTTATTGGACAGTAAAGTGTCCATACACTTAAGAATCTCCCTGGAAGTAGAAGTATTATCGATGTACTACTCAGCTCACATGCTATATGGTAGCTAAATATGCAATTTTAGACACGCCGATAGTCTTATATTGCCAAATGTTCAGGGATAGCACAAAATTCTTACACAAATTGCATTTTGTCCACATACAAGATTGTGGATTTTTCAGTACAAAAAAGTGCCTTTTCCACACCGCCTATCACCAGCAACTTAAAAAAAAAAACAGAAAGAAAAAAAAAAATTTTTTTTGGTTTATCCAGCCCTTTAAATGTATGTGCATTATTTCATAAAACAGATTGGAAAATAATAAAAAAAACTACAACAACAACAACAATAATGATAATAAAAATTATTAGTATTATTATTGTTCTTCTTTTAAGTTTTTTTTTCTTTTAAGTTCTTTTAAATATTCTCATTGCAATTATGTTTATTGCATGTAGCATTCTCAAATGCATGTTATAAGTGACTCCCATCTCACAGCATTTGCAGAGACTGTGAACAACTATGAGACACTGAAAACACAGCTATTATGAGCTGCTCACATCAAACAATTGCAGTGCTGTTGATGAGTCATTATTGAGGCATTATTGAAGCTAATAATAAATAAATAATAATAATAAAAAAAGAAAATAGCTGATGCTGATAGCATATATATATATATATATATATATATATATATATATATATATATATACACATACGCCTATTTGCACCTTATGGCCCGTTTCCATTTCAGAAGGGTACCTAGCATGACAAAAGGGTACAAAAAGGCAGAGCTAGATGCAGAGCTAAACACTATTGTTTTACAGAGATACGACGCCAGTGTGTACACAAGCTGGAGAATGAAAACAAAGGAACCGCCATTTTTAAATACACAGCCGAGACATTACACTGTACTAATATATACATATAATAGTGAGCCATGGTCAACACGACACAAAGCCAAAAAGCAGAATCTACCCTGTGCACAGTAGTTGTTTACAAGTTCGTCTAAAGCGCGAGTGGTTTCACTTTCTTCAAAGAGCTCGCCGCACGTCTATATTTGAAATAACAAACTTCTTGAGTTAATGATAACAACGTGTGCGTGATTATTGAAGTGCTTCTGACATCTGATCTTTTCAGAAATGGACAAACATGAGAGTGAAGCACAAAAAACAAAGGAGAAGCCGGAAAAAACAAAGGAGCAAATTATTTTTTCAGCAATCTAAAACTGAACAAATTGCCACGTTTAAATATTATCATTGCCTTTTGGACTATTATGAACTGGGAATGATGGAATTATATGTGCTGGTGAAGATTAAAGATACAGATGAGAGGTGTGCACTGACTGAGCTACATGTTGTGTGTTGTTTTTGAAGCCAAATAAGGACTAAATGTATGCTGTGTGTAGTTTTTTTGTAATTGGTAACAAATCGAAGACTGTAAGGGTCTGTATGTATTCATATATGTTGCATTTATTAATTTTATATAATTGCAGATGTTACAGTAGACTATTTTGCAATATCATTGATCTGCAGTTATAATCAAATCATGTTCATAGAAAGGTTAGTTATAAACATTTATACAGAAGTATTTATGTGTATAAAACTTCTGTTTTGGGAGAAGTGCTTCTCGTACGATATGTAAACGAACGACCCATACAGCTTTACTTTGGCATTTCCTCGAGCGAGAATGGCGTTGACTGAAACTTTCTGTCGTACACCATGCCCACCATTGGTATACCCTTTTGGCAGTGGAAACGCAAGCCTGATAAAGCTGACCTGTACCGGCCCGTACCATACCGTACTGCATACTCAGTGAAAACGGGCCATTAAAAATGCAATTATTTGCGTCACTGGCACTTCATTATTGTATAATAGCATAGTACTACATTTTTTAACGTTACATTCATGTTTTACAGTTTTATTAGAGCCATCACATTCATGTTTTTATTAAATGGTTGAGCCACCAGTGGTTTAAATCCAATGGGTTGTTGAATGCCTTTTATACAGTGCATTTTGCAGTGTAAAAACTTCTTAAAGCTTTGTCAAAGAGTTCAAAAAAAACATTCCCGGTTGCCCACCTCCTGACGGCAGCCCTGCACTCACATTATTCACTGGCTGAAAACGCCTGGTGAGTATAAGCAAATTGCAGCTATACTGCCAAATAAGTGCCTGTGCTGAAGGCTGGTAAAGGGAATAAGATGTCAGTGTTGTTTTGCGATTATTTCACTGAAAGTGATGGAACAAACAGGTTCACTTTCAGCGCAGCTCCTTTTGTGCAAGAATATCTCTAAACGCTGACCAAAAATAGCACTGTTACTTTCAGACACCGGTCTGATGCAAGTCCTTTTGGGTATTTGCTAGTACAACAGAGAAGAACAGAAAGGAGGGATGATGGATTTTCTCCACCACACGAAATGCAAAAAATACAGCAGAGCAAAATGGAGAAAGCACTTTTGTGTGAGTTGTCTTTTAAATATTTGTCATTCAGTCTCCATATCACAGCATTTTGTTTTACTTTCGACTTTTGTGTCTGAAGAACAAAGCCTAACAAGTCTGTTCAAATGCTCACAGCCTTCGGACTCTTGGGAGGCCTTGAATCTCTTTTAAAATGTAGGACTAGTTTGGGATGAGTGTCTTAAACTTTGTGTTTGTTAAACTACAAACTTCGACTCCATTTTCAGAAGCGAGTCAAAATGTGCTAAATAGATGCTCTAAATGATGTATCATACATAGCGAATGTACTGTATGGTGCTTAATTAGTTGGCTGTGTGTATAGTTTTGTTGTATATTTACAATCTATGTTATTTACAATATATATATATATATATATATATATATATATATATTTATATATATGAGCAATATCACACTCATAGCAGTGCAATGTGGCTGTATATTGGCAGTGGTTAGGAGGCGTGCGTTATTGTTCCACCAGTGACGATATACAACCACATCGCACTGCTATGAGTGTGATATTGCATTTATAGAACAGTTCAACGGCATAATCGTGTAAATAAAAAAGAAAATTAAACACAGAGAATCTAAAAACCCTTTTGTATTAAGAACTACTTTCTTCTGCCATTCATTCACATTTGCAGCTGACGTCAGAACCACAGAAGCCATTACTAACTCACCCACGACACTTTAGAGCTAGTATTTGAATGATTCTCTAGCGTTATTACATCCCAAGTCTAGGGGACAACAACATGGGCATGATAATCGGGAAAACAAATGTGTTGGTGTGGTAAATTTCCCAAACAAAACAAAAACTTAATGCAAAAGATCCCCTTCGGTCGACAACCAAACTCGGACACTCAGTTGAGAGTAACTGAGTAGATTTATTATAGAAGGGTAAGGAAAATCCCTGAGGGGTAAGGGAAATCCAGGAGCTCCTCTCCCAGCAACCATCGCACAACAAATGAGCACCTCGAACCCTGCTGGAAGTTCCTTTTTATATAGGCCTCCGAGACCAGCAGCCAATCTGAGAACAAATCACGTTGGAATGGGAGCCTATGGAATAACAGAAAAAAACAAGAAGGCAGGACAAAGAAAAAGTCACATGCAATGTACAACAAAAATAATAAATAAACTTTAGTCGTAACAAGCGTACTGTCTAAAGTGAAGACAAAACAGGTGATTTTGCTGACATTTTTAAGATTATAAGGCTGAACGGCATTAAAAAATGCCACCAGTCTACAGATATCTCCCTACAGTACAACAGTCTATTACAGTCAGAAGCATTTATCTGTTGCAAATGGGATATGACAATAATTAACCCCAAAAAAAGTAGTGCAATCACTATCAGATTGCTGTTATGTTTGTGATAAGGAAAAACGCTAAACACACGCGGCCATTTCTTCTTTCTTTCTGAAAACACAACACACATTCCTGATATGCGAGTCCCATCTCACACTCAATACACTCCAATTCTATGGTATAAATACACATAGAATTGTACTACAACATACAAAAGAGAGAGATCGACTTAGAATATCACTTACGTGTTTAATAATGATTTGATCAGTTGTATTTAGAAATTACGCTGTTTTATCTTCTAAGGGCTTAGAAGACGCGTTGTCTCTCAGAAATTATTAATATTTAAAATAAGCACTATCCTTATAAATAAACTGCAGAGTTGCAATCTAAACGACTACATTCTCAACTAATTAAGCCCAATGTTATGTTTTCAGAAAAGTACATTATGTTGTCCAACAGCTGCAATATTTGTCAAACTGTAGAGTGTCCTCTGCTTTACGATGTATGTGGGCGGAGTAATACACAAGGTGAAAAGGTGGTACGAGTGCTGTTACTGGCAGAATTTTGCATGGCTATCAGCCAATCAGATGCAAGAACCAGACAGAACTGTTGTGTACATATATATATATATATATATATATATATATATAGTGTACTTAGTTTTTAATTCATTATTTACTCACATTTACTTGCTCCAAACCTGTTTGAGCTTCTTTCTTCTGTTGAACACAAAATACCTTCATCTTCATCAGAAGAAAGAACTTTTAACTGGTTTATAACCACTTGAGCATGAGTAAATAGTGAGTTAATTTTCATTTTTGGTTGAACTATCCTTCTAAGAGACCATTTAAAAACTTTCAGTTTCTCTGGACGCACTGGACTACATGCTCAAGTAAAATGGTAACTTTAAATCATCATTATTATTTACCACACTTCATAGTAAAACATTTTGATGATCTCCTTTAAACATTCAGTTGACTATGCATAAATAGTTCATCAGTAAGCATTAAAGAAAAAGACTAAAAGCATCATTACTATAAATATTCAGCATTTTAATCAAATTATTTATTTAATGCATTTCTACAAGAACTGGGACATAATACTGTCAGATTATTTTTAATGTTACTAAGCAGTGATGTAAGTTATACTTTTGCGTAATATCTCTATATGAACATGCATGCAACAATGATCCAGTGATTATTCAATAATATATTTGTATATATTTATTAAGGAACTACTGCATAGTCTTTTTTCTGCAAAGCTTGATCAAAAATTGTAAATAGATGCTGGGAAAATATTCAGCTGACCATGTGAATCCAATAAAACCATACCACCTATGATCCAAACCATGGCCTTTTAGTGCAGAGGAGTCAGCAGGTTTCAAAGAGCTCATTAGTAATTAAGTACTGCCTAAGCCCTGTTTAAGCCCCATCAAAGCCAGTATGACATTGAACCCCAGCTTTGGAGCACAAGGAGCTTTTACTGAATAAGAACAGAACAGGTCTATTTTTGGTTGGGACGTTCAGAACTTTTTAGGGTTTGTGAATTTAAAAGATGAAGTCCAAAAGAGGGACAGTTTCTATAAACACACAATGTTGAAAAATAACTTTGCTTTAAGAGTTAAAATAACTCTTCGTTGACAAGATTCCAACCATTTCTTTTCAGGCACCTTTTGTTAGTGCTAAAAACAACTTGCTGCTTTATCATAATGAAAGACATCTGTCCCTTGATATCTGAAAAAAGGGTGTACTATTTTAATTATGCTATTTTTGCTGACTAACTAACTGCAACTAATAGACAAGTCAAATAAATCTTATTTGACTACTACTGGGACTAGTTCAGTGTTTAAGTTGCAAAGATACTCATAGACAGTGCATAGCCAGGAACACGACCGACCTTCAATGTTGAAATATAGTTGAAATAAGGTCATATGTATTTTTAACTTCAAAGCAATGTTGATACAACGTTTAATGTTGAATGGTTTAAAACCAGCCTGCATATGACCAGGCTTCAACATTGAAATACGCTTGAAAAAAAGTCAGGTGTTGTTTCAAAGTTAAATGATAAACGGTTGAAAAATCCTTATATAAATCAACATTGACATGTTTTAGCATGATCTGTATGTTAAATCAACGTCATTTTTATTAGGGGTCACCACAGCAGAATGAACTGCCAACTATTCCGGCATATGTTTTACACAGCGGATGCCCTTCCAGCCTCAACCCAGTACTGGGAAACACCCATACATTCTTACATCCACACACGCATACTACGGCCAATTTTGTTTTACCCAATTCACCTGTCTTTGGACTGTGGGGGAAACCATAGCACCTATATTGCTATATATAATGTCTGTTAATAAAGTGCGAACACAAAAGACATTTTGAAAAATGGTGGTGACCAATGTAGGGGACTATACTGTGGATGTCAGTGAGGACAATCAACTGTTTGGCTACCAACTTTTTTTAAAGTAACTCGTGGTTTGGAATGATGATAGAATTTTAAAAGGATAGCTCACTCCAAATGAACGTTCTGCCATAATTTACTTTTCCTCCACATGTTCAAAGCCTATTTGAATTACTCTGTTCTGTTAAACAAAAAGAAAATCAGGGAAAAAAAAATCAAACATTGACTTCCGTTGATGACCATTGATGTCAATAGCAACTTTTCCCCAATATTTTTCAGAATATTTTGTTTTTTGATTAACAGAAGGAAGAAATTCAGTCAAGTTTAGAACCACTTGACTGTGGCTAAATGGTGAGGAATGTTAATTTGTTTGTGAACTATCCCTTTAATTTTTATTTTGGTGTGAATTTACTCGCCATCCAACATGTAGATGATTTTTTTTTGTGAACATTAAAGTAGATTGATTCTGTGAACCACACTTTACACTTAGAGTTGGGGTAGGGGTAGATGTTAATAAAATACAATTAATGGAAAATTTAATAAATAATATAAATAATTATTGTGGTTAATCAGCTATACTAATAGAGACGACTTCAGATCCAGATTTGTTTTTACATTACTGCGACAGTTGGGTTTAGGGTTGGGGTAGACGTAGTAGCAAAATACAATTAATGGGAAATTTTATAAATAATATAAATAATTCTCGTTAACTTCCAGCCGCAGCTGTATGTGATCTATAGCTGATTAACCATGTGGATGGATGATAATAGCCTTCTGAGCCAACTAGTAGGCACAGAAGGCCCCTACTGGCCCATATCTACTGTCCATAACCACTGATAACGCCCATTCGTTCGAGTGATAACATTCGAATCGGCCGAAAACACATACAGAAGGTCACACAGAAGCAATTTCCATTTCTGGGTGAACTATCTCTTTAATTTCCTTAAGCATTTAAGTCGGCTGGTAGCAAAACTGTTCATAAACAGAACATTATATTATGAGTCTTTTTTTTATTCATGGCATGCACTAAAAATACATATATTAACCACAATCAAAACTACACTATATTCAAACCCCTTTCCTATTTTGTCTTAATTATGAATGATATTGCTAGAGGCCTGATAGCTATTATACTTAAACAGCTTTTTAAATAAGTCGTTTTCCTTCAGTCAGGAATGGCTAGCATGAAAATCTACAGCTTGGCAAAGCAACATCTTCCTTCCTTGTTCTGCTTTCTCTCAGCGGGATGATCAGGACAGCCTGCCAACCCCAAAAACTGTCACAAGATGTTGAAAAAAAACAACAAAGGCAATGATTAAAGATAATCCTAATCCACATGCACACGATTTAATATGTATTTCCCAAATCGCTCACCTAATTAATACAGAAAACAAAATGTGAGAGAGGATTATATCAAGACAGACACAATAGCTCTGCCAGATCAACTCTCTAAATCATTCATGAGGAAAACAAGCCACGCAAGCCTTTTTACAGTATTCCCTGTCCCTATATGCCAAAATCCGATCAGGGAAAACAGTCTAATAAACTCTCGATATGACAATTGATTTAATCGCTTCTGAGCACTGCAGTGATAACATTATCCTTATAGCTTGACGTAAGCAAACTTATTGCATACATTTTATTTGGCTTCAGCCATTCCATCATGCTCCTCTATATTTAAAGGGCTGGATTTAAAAGCACAGCACCTTTCCTCGAGGCTCTGACTCTTCAGTCTATTGTCCTCATTATGTTTTTCATTTAAATGACATTTGGCAAGTGTAAGGTTACACCAATGAGCGCTAAAAGAGCTGTGGAGGGCAACTGTTTGCTCACAAAGAGGAATCTAAACAAAATGTTCTGGAGCAGTGAGAAATAATAGCTGCACCAGGTGAAGCCACATTACATCCTGCTAGAGCACTTCAAGCTTAAAAGATATGCAACACTGAAAAGCGGCAATGCTGTTGTGTTGCATTTAAGACAAATTTATAGTCTTTTAACAATTAATTAATGGACATTAAAACTCTAAGCTTTTCCCCACAGACCTACAGAAGGTTTGGCTCACTCAGTGTTACAGTAGGTAGACAGATCATCTAAAACTGAAAGCATTTGACATGTTTGTCTCACCCTTATGTCATTCCAAACCTATTTGACTTATTTTTTTGGTATCACTTGGTATCACTGGTGTCACGTTTTGTTAGTTATGGTTACATTGCAACTACTTGCCAACTAATTCTCATTAGAGTATAAGTAGAAGTAAGATTAGAGTTAGTGTAAAGTGACATTTACTTTCTTATAGACAGGAGAGTGTCTGTTGGTGGAGAAGTATCAGCAGCTATTAAGCAGACAGTCTACTAGTTGGCATGGAACTTACTGTTAACAAAATGTGCAAAAGGAATCATCAAAATTAGGTGATACCCCTTTTTTCTTTGGAACACAATATAATTTAATTCAAGGGCCCTATTGCTTGAACTCTAACATTCTTCAAAATACATGTAATGTGTTAAATCTGCAAAATAAATAAAATCTTATCATCATGAGGCAGCACTAACCAGACTATCCAAACAAGAAAAATTATTTGGATTCTTTCATAAAATATAGCATGCAAACAGCAGTGCATGAAATGAGTAAGACATCCAAACACACAAATCCATGAAATGGCAGGCAAACAATACTTGAGAGATGTACTGCATTTACTGAGTTCTGAAGTGTGTAATGTGTAGTCAACCTGCAAAGGAGTGAAAAAAAAAAGATTGGAAACATTAAACAATGTGAATAGTTAAATGTAATTTTATAAGAACAGTTAATCAAAAACAACGCTCTGTCATTTTTATATGACTTTCTAAAGATCTCCATTCATGTGGCTTCATGGGATAAAAGCAGTAAACTAATTTGGAGGAAAAAATGCAACTAATATTTTATGTACACAATTTTATAATATAATTTAATCCACTAACAAAAACAAAGTTGACATTTTCCACCATTTTGAGCTTTAGATATCGCATGGCATGTCTAAAACAAACAGTTATGCAGTTTTATTAAAGTATTGTTTTTAAAACGTGAATAAGAAATCCACCGAAATATCACAATAACATACACTACTGTTCAAAAGTTATGAAATGTTATTGCACTAAAAAAATAACAGTTCAAAAGTAGTTTAAGTCCAAAGATATGTGCTATACAGTAGTTAAATTGGGTAAGCTAAATTGTCTATAGTGTATGTGTGTGAATGAGTGTATGGGTGTTTCCCAGTGATGAGTTGCAGCTGGAAGGGCATCCGCTGCATAAAAAATATGCTGGATAAGTTGGCGGCTCATTCCGCTGTGGCGACCCCTGATTAATAAAGGGACTAAGCTGAAAAGAAAATAAATTAATGAATGAATTTATTCCAGTGATTTTAAAGATAAATTTTTTGCTTTATTACTCCAGTCTTCAGAGTAACATAATCCTTCAAAAATCACTCTAATTATTATTATTATTATTATTATTATTATTATTATTATTATTATTAT
>CAIGQZ010034990.1:19612491-19622780 GCA_903798205.1 Danio tinwini | reverse complement strand
TCTGTCTGACTATATTTCCATCCATCCATATCATGTAAATAATCAAATTATCCATCTGTTTTTCTATCCATCTGTCCTTATTCATATTCATCCACCCATCCATCCATACCAATAATGTAAATAATCCATTTATCTATCTATCGTAAATAAAAACTAGCGCTCTGTCTGTCTATCTATCGTAAATAATCTAAATAATACCTGTCTTTCCATCTGTCTGTCTGTATATCCACCCATATCAATAATTTATCAATATATCTTTTAATCTATCTGTATTACCATCTATCTATGCATCCATCCATCTATATTAATAATGTTTATCTATCTATCCATCCATCCATCCATCCATCCATCCATCCATCCATCCATCCATCTATCTATCTATCTATCTATCGTAAATATTCAAATAATAACAAACTGTCTGTCTGTATATCCATCCATCCATCCATCCATCCATCCAAATCATTAATTTAAATAATCCATTTTCAGTCCATCCATCCATCCATCCATCCATCCATCCATCCATCCATCTATCCATCCATCTCAATAACTTAAATAATCCATCTTTCAGTCTATCTGTATTTCCCTCCATTTCCTTTCCATCATCTATCCATATTAATAATATTAATAATCCATTTATGTCATATTGACTATATTTCTATCATAAATCCAAATAATGTAAATAATCTAATCATCTATCTGTTTTTCCATCCATCTGTCTTTATTTATATTTATCTATCCATCCAGCTCAATAATGTAAATAATCCATCTATCTGTCTATCTCTATTTTTTCATCTATCCAACCAGTGATCCATCCATCCATAAATCCAAATAATGTAAATATTCTAATTATCTATCTGATTTTCCATCCATCTGTCTTTATTCCTATTCATCCATCTATCCATCCATCCGATCTAATGACATCTTATTGAGTAGAGACAAACGCATGAACACAGTTAAAGAAATTCAATTAACTTTAGTTTCATTTTCTTTCTACAGAATCACTGCTCATACAAATTAACATACAACATGCATCTTGTGTGCCACCTCAGTTCAAATTCACTTCAAATGTAAGAACTGAACTGAAATATAAAATGCATTCTCAGTTCAATTATGCACAGTGCACAAGCATATTGTACTGTCTGTGCATGTCTTGCACTTAAGCGGTCACCTCAGGGCAGACTATGCCAGGATAAGACATTCAGGTTTGTTTTGGCAGCAGGATTATTCTAAAAGCACTGTTTCTTCAGACCAATACTGTATGTCTGTCTGTGTGAAAAATCCTCTGCAAGCATCTGTAGACAGCTGTGTTTGCCATTCTCTTTTCAATGAATTTTCAATGGGCTCTTCAAATGGTCTCTGAGATATACAGTATCAGACGGTTCAAAGCTGAGATGGAGAAGAAAAAAAAATAGCTCAGTGCTAGTTCTGGCACTCTTACGTCATGGACTATCTGGAGGATGGTGCAATGTATGACTCAAAGCTTTTTCATTTGAAATTTGCTCATTTGGCGTTCTTCCTAAGCCAGCAGAAGCTTTCAGCTCTAAATCATTGATGTTGCTACAAGAAAAAAAACAGTCTTCAAATCAGATAAAACAGATAAATGATTCAAATGTTGTTGTTTTTTTTTTGTTTTTTTTATGTGGAGAAGTGGCCTCAAATCAACAGCTTTAGAAATCTCAGCTCTCCTGAGCGCATCAATAATACACAATGACCCACTTTTTGGTCTTAAATTAAGACATAACATGACTGCAGAACTGCCCCATCAGTTTCTTTACATCAGTAGTGAGTTATACACTGCAGGTTTGACAGTTACAATCTATGCTTTATGTTTTTATAGAACAGGACAAGCTGCATTTCTTTTTCAAAGCTACCTCAACATTATGTAAACAAACATTTTGTTATTTTACACAAATCATACAGTTCGCTCCTCTCATAAGGATCACAAAAATTGTAATTGTACTTATGCAGCATAAGTGCTTGTAAGAAGAAGTGTAAATAAGAAGTCATTTATCCTGGAAGAAGAAGTAAGAAAAAAAACAGACAATGTTCACTGAGGCTACTAGCATTTCACAGACATTTTCACCAGTGCATTAATTAAGATTATAAATAAACATTTCTGAATGCCATGCACCCAGAAAAAGATATAGTTTGCTTTTTGCTATATGTTGTGATCATTTTGCCATTGAATATCACAGGTTTTTAATACAACAAATGACTGCATCATCCATTGTAGAAACTTAAACGGTTCCGCAGCATCCTGGTCAAGCACCAGCCGACTGAAGGAAAGTTTCTTCCCACAGACTATTAGGCTGATAAACACTTAACACACCTCACACAAACTCTTTCCATCCTTCTCACTGCATACCATCAAGATGTAGCGTGCACTGCACTTTAGCCAATCTGTACTTTAAACAATATTGCCTACAATAATTTGTCACCTTCTAAGGTTCTATCTGACATTTTTGACAAAATTTAGTTATTGACATATTCTTATTAAATGACAACTTATTTACATTATGGGATGGCTTTTTATAAGTTGTTTACATTTTAAGACATTTTACTTAAAAAACTAATGTTACACACATACTGTTTGCTATATGGAATGCAAAAACTTTTGAAGCTCAATATCTCAAAATCATCCAGAATGCAGATAGAACCTTATAATTCCAAAGTGACAAATTTACTACCAACAGTCAGACTATGTGTACACCTATTCACTGTTTTCTACGTAAAAAAATGGAGGAACTATGACGTCACCTTGTAGGCTAATTGGCTGCTAACATAAAACTGGTTCCCTCAATAAAATCCCTATAGGATTTTCTCACAGGCTTTTCAAAGATTGCAAATAACAAGCTCTGTGTTCAAACATTTAACTCTATTAACATTAATACACTTACACATTTTTTTCCAACCGGATAATCCTCACACGAAAATATAAATTTTAACACTTTTGGATCTTAAATGCAAACGCAAGAATGAAAACGCTAACATTAGGCTATAAACGGACTAAAGCGCCTGGGGCGCTCGCCTGTGACGTCAGCACAGAACAACATTCAATATTCTTTTTTTTTTCATGATGTACTGTGAAAAGCAGCCCATACAGTCACATATGCTATACATTTTAAGGAGGAGTGTATTATGACAGAGTTAATTGTATTCAGATAAAGAAAAGAAACTACGAAAAATCATTTGATCCCCTTAAAATGACAGTTAATATGTATGTATTTTTACATATTTATTCACACTTTGCATTACTGAGAGCAGGAAAGAGACAGGCTGCACTGGTAAGCAGTATCTTCATAATATCGTTTAATTAAAATAAATGATCAACAAATTAATCTGTCTTGACAGTCTTTACAAGTGAAGGCATTATCTACACAATATCAATTCCCAATTAGAAAAATACTACAAACAATAAAATACTATTCATGAAAATTAAATAACAGACAAATCCAAATGCCCAGCACAAGCGGGATGCGTTCCAGACCAGTTCAGCTCGATGACGTATGTCTCCAACACTGCCTGTAGTCCCATTTAGCAACTAGGTAGCAACTGTCTTTTTAAAGAAGCGCAACCGATTAAAAAATTAAAAGTCTGATATAATTCAATTCAATTCATCTTTATTTGTATAGCGCTTATACAATGTAGATTGTGTCAAAGCAGCTTCACATTCAAGATTATACAAAATTGAAACAGTGTCACATAACCGATGTGTTTTATGATGTAGAATAAAACAAGAAAGTATCTTGAGTTTGTGTTATTGCATACAAATTGACGTCATAGTTCCTTCACTCTATTACTGTCAGCATTGCCAATTGTATATTGCTTTGTTATTGGGGAGTATGCTGTTGTATTTTGCACTGTCATTGTATTTTGCACTGTCTGTAGCCATCACCTAAGCTTTTCACTCATCTAAGTACACGTGCTGCTGATGATGTGACAATAAAAGTGATTTGATTTGATTAAACATTAAACTTGGATAATTTCTAAAAACAAAATAGTAGACATGTGAAGCCTATTCATACTATTACATTACTTTCCTGTGTATTATGTTCATGATGAAGCCAGTTGGATGCAATAAATGACATATTGTCAACAGTGGAATAACCCATATTCAATAAATCATTCATTGAACAATATTTTTGACAAAAAAGTACTGTATTTTTATTCAAAGGCCACTTTGAAAACATAGTTGAATGTGCTCTACAATATATATTTGTACCCAAATAATCTCAAATAAGGGTGACACGATGGCTCAGTGGTTAGCACTGTCGCCTCACAGCAAGAAGGTTGCTGGTTTGAGTTCCGGCTGGGTCAGGTTGCATTTCTTTGTAGACTTTGCATGTTCTCCCAGTGTTCGTGTTCCTCCGGGTGCTCCGATTTCCCCCACAGTCCAAAGACATGCGCTATAGATGAATTGAATAAACTAAATTGGTCGTAGTGTATGCGTATGGATGTTTCCCAGTACTGGGTTGCAGCTGGAAGGGCATCCGCTGTGTAAAACATATGCTGGATAAGTTGGCGGTTTATTCTATTGTCGTGATCCCTGAAGAATAAAGGGACTAAGCTAAACGAAAATGAATGAATAATCGCAAATATACAGAGAAGCAACCATACCATGTTCCAAGATCACAGTTTTCATTGCCCAGTTTGACCTTCAGCGGATGGTCTTAACCATATCTATATACAGTAAGTGCATTGAGCTGCTGCCATGTAATTAGTTTGATTACATGTGATTACATACGGTATTTGCATTAATGAGCAGTTGAACGGTTGACACCTAATTGGCCAGTGAATGTATATAAGACACTTTATATGGTCTAAATTGCATTCAGATGGAAGAATAAAAGCATCATCCAATGCATTTCTATCACTTGTGGTTGGTTTCAGAAGCATACATGTAAGTAATCAATTTTATGAGCTGTCTTTCTTCATTAATGGTCATTAGCTGAGTTTTCATTACCCTGTTTTATTGTGCATTTTAAAGTATTGAAGGAGAAATTAATGATGGAAATGCCACATTTTTAATAAAATACTTAATAAGCAAAAAAATGTTTTTACGCTCGCCTTTTGGACTGCTAAAAAAGGTTAATGTGAATAATGAGCGATGGAAATGCATTTGTCAAATAAACTTTGACACATTATGGTTTTATATCATTATGCTTGTAAAAAGCAGTACTTATTTAAAGGGGTGGTCCAAAGTGTATTTTAAAGGCTTGGTTGTGTTTATGTCGTGCAAGGCAATGTGCTCATGCTTCATTTGTAAAAAAAAATAAAAAAAATAAAAAATCATGTTATTTTTTCATATATGATTTGTTTTATAGTGAATTTTGAGGTATGGAATGAGAAATTAAGTGAAAAACTGAAAAAAAATGTTTTTATACTCGCTTTTTGGACTTTGCCACATGGACTTATGCCACATTTTGAATAAAATCTCCTTAATAAGCATAAAAATGTGTTTACGCTCCCGTTTTGGACTGTGCTAAAAAAGGTTAATGAGAATAATTAGAAATGAAAATGCATTTGCCAAACAAATTCTGATATATTATGCTTGTATGCCATTATTCTTTCCTTGCTTACTGTTCCCACATGGACAAAACCTATATGAGGATAAATGTGCATATATGAAACCTAAATGTTGTATATATGCACATATATAATAATATATACGCTGCAGATATGCAAATATATGCCACCTATAGGCAAAATTTGGGTGCATATATGTGCATACACTGGTCTCCTGTATTGCTTCTTTATATCCACATATAAGCCCTATATGTACATACAAGATATGTCTCCTATATAGCTCATATCTCACTTTGGCAACTGTCATATATGATGCCCATCTCATATTTTCTATTATTAAGGATAACAGAACTAAAAAAAATGTGTGAACACTTGAAATTGATATCACATGTAATTGGCATGTTTTGAAATGTAACTTTGGCAAATTACATGGAAAGAACCTATATAAACATATATATTTTAATATAGGTTTAGAAAATGGTCTGTTTTCCTATTATACTGTATGTACATATATATTAAAACCCTATATCAAAACCTATATTAATACATACATGTTTATATAGGTTCTTTTCGTGTGGGTCTCTAACAACTTGATGAAAAGTACCTAAAAAGCAGTTGGTTACTTTACTTTTAAAAAGTGAGTAAATCCATTGTAACTTACAACTGTTAAGTTGTCTTAACTTCAATTTTATAATTATGTACATAGTTAATTTACTAAATAATTTTAAGGCAAATTATAAAAATTATAAAGGTTTACTTACTTTTTAAAGTAAAGTCAACTAATCGCTTTTAGGCATGAGCCTGTATAAGATTCTGACAGCATAATAATCTTGAATAAAAATATCACGGTTTTGCGGTACTGTGATTACTGCTTTAAAATAAGTTCTTTTTAAATGATGTCTGGGTAAGAAACTAAAAACTTTTTTTCCCTTTGAACACAACATATTTTATTTTGAGAACCTTTTAAAACATTTAGAAACAGTAAACATGTCAGGCTAAATAATTCAAATGAATCATTGACTTCTGCTGTCTTCATTAGGTTCCAAAACACAGATTTCTTCACAATTTAAAATTACATCTTGGATATCTTATTTTCTGATGATGCTGTTTTCCTAAAAAACTAAACACAAAATGTAAAAAAAAAGAGACTTACATATACCATTGGAGCTGTGTAGCAGAATATTTTGGCGGTTTTAAAACCTTGAATTTTTCAAACAACGGTATACCTTGAAAACGGTTATCGTCCCATGCCTAATCGCTTTTTACGGTGTAAATCGCATTTGGGATTTTTTGCAAACTTTAAAAATATTTGCTTCAAGTTAGGATGAAAACCTGGCTATTGTTGAGCATACTATCTCAACATTATTGAATTTGGACAGATCTTTCTTTGAAAGCAAAACTCATGTACTGTAGTGCTCTGTATGAGCTGAGTTGTTGTTGTGTTTGAAATTACAGTGTTGTGCTATGAAGAACAATGTTATGACAGGCCAGGACCAGCAGTGATACAACAGTGAAAGTGCATGCAATTAAAATGCAGTAGAGTGCCCTACTATTAAATTGATCTGCCCAATAAAATGCATACATGCTGCGTATGTCTCGATTACTCACCAATGTTTAAACATTAGCTTAATATGCATTACCACAAAAATCAATGAATACTTAATCATGCATTTTTACTATTACCAATTTATAATTGCACAAATAAATGCAAAGCACATCAACGGCGGTATCCTTTCTTCTAGCCTAAATGAAACCGGGGCCTAATTGCACTGATAGCGTTCTCTCCAAAGGGAAGCGATAAATCAACTGAAGAGTCACATGCTTGTCTTTTACGAGATAATTCAGCCTTGCATTATTGCATGCATGGCATCATAAACAGGCCATCATCCCTGAACACATAATGCTCCCTGTCGGCCTGTAAAAATCACAGAATTAGTGTATGCAAGAAAAATAAATGCATTCTGCTGCATGAACTTCATCTGAGGAACCAATCTGAATCTATTTTGCAGTTGGAATTCAAATAGGATGGTTGCTTGAGCACTTAGCAGCCATTTACTGATGCACACATCCATTGGCTGAGACTATAAAACACATTATGTAAAGTATTCAGATGTCGTCTCCCCCTAGAAGGAAAAAAAGCCATGTGTTGGAGGAGATATTACAGAGAGGGAAGTCTCGAGGCTGCGGCAGAACTAATCCAGTTTGTTTCACCAGTAAAAAGAGAAGCTATTTTGCGCCACCACCATCAGTTTGGGAACTGCCAGATAAGCACATGTATGTTGCTTCTTTTTTTGTTTTTTTTGTTTTTTTTTTGTGGTGGTGATGGTCCCATGAGTGAGGAATTATGGGAAAATGTGGCCAAGCCCCGCTTTTGTAACTCATGCTTTTGACAGCGGCTTATTTAAACTAAGTGCATACAGTTAAGATGTTTATGTGGAAATGGAGCTCGACTACAGCAGCTGTGTCTTAATTACCCAAGTTCCACCTCACTATACATCACTGCCGGTGCAGGTAAAACAAACAGTGACCAAATGTTAATGTGAAAGTGAATTGAAAGCTTATTTAGAATCTATTTTTCATAGTTCATATGGTAAAGGAAAAGCTAAATCTATCTAAATGTATGTAATAAAAACAGTCCTTTCCTATTTTAAAATGCCTGATTACTGTAGGTCAATTATACCTTACTAAAGCGTGTTCCACATCCACATAATATATTTAATCAAAATCTGAATGACTACTATGGAGGACAAAACCTGCAAGAACAATACAAAAAAAAAAACAACGCAAATATATAAATAAGTAAATAAATCAATCCATAAATTCCAGCATAAATAAAACATTAAATAAATAAATATGCAAATAAATAAATACATTTATATAAAAATCCACAAATTCCTGCATAAATATGTAAATAATTAATAGTGTGTGCAGATAAATAATTAAATAAATTACACAAATGTTGAAAAATGCTAAACTGAAAGTTTTTTTTGCCCCCCTTTCAAACATTTATTAATTTCTTGAACGTAGTTCCGTATTTACTTTTCCTCAGGTCAACATGCTAATGAGAATGAATAAATAAACATAAATAATGTATTTAATTATTTACCTGCTAAAAAAGTGTGTTATTGGGGGAAAAGCAACATAATATAATTAATCAAGATCAAAATCTTTACAGAATTTTATTATTTAAAATGATATCACTGCAGTACAATATGAAATAATAAAAAAAATTATTATCATCCAATAATTCAATGCACTGATATCCATAAAATAATGACTGCAATGTCCCCAAATTTCTACTTAATTTCTATATTCATTTGCCAAAATAAATAAATAAATTAATTAATTAAAAAATGTATTAGTTTCTCTATAGATTTATGGCATTAATTAGGTATGTGTTTGAGTAAAATGTTATAATTTAGTTTATATATATTTATTTGCTTTCAGCTGTTATTCTTTTGCTATTCAACCAAATATTAATGTCTTAATTCTCTGAAATAAAACTGTTATTAGTAAAGAAAATATGCTTTTATATACATTTGGAAAGAGAAAAATATATAATTAGTAGTTTTCAGTATTAAACAAAGAACTTTCGATTTACTCAAACATATAAATCATATATTGAGAGAATGTAATTATATATAACAACATTACATGACAATATGTAATATAATATAATATGATATTATATAATACGGCAGCAAGGTGGTGAAGTGGATAGCACAATCACCTCACAGCAAGAACGTCGTTGGTTCGAGCCCCAACTGGGTCAGTTGGCATTTCTGTGTGGAGTTTGCATGTTCTCCCCGTGTTCGCGTGGGTTTCCTCCGGGTGCTCCGATTTCCCCCACAGTCCAAAGACATGCAGTACAGGTGAATTTAATTAGCTAAATCAGTCGTAGTGTATTTGAGTGTATGCAAGACTGTGTGGGTATTTTCCAGTGTTGGGTTGCAGCTAGAAGGGCATCTGCTGCGTAAAACATATGCTGAACAAGTTGGCAGTTCATTCCGCTGTGGTGACCCCAGATTAATAAAGGGACTAAGCCCAAAAGAAAATGAATGAATGAATTATATAATAATATTATATATAATAATTATATTTTAAAATTAAGATAATGCCATAATATTATAATATACAGAAACTGGAACGAAAACATGAAACAAACAAACATTCAGCAAAATTACTCACTGAATCATGCTTGTAAGAAAATAGTGACATTGCCATTTTCTGCAACTTTGCGAAGGTGACGGACTGTGCCCTGACCTGACCTATTTTTGGCCCGGACTTAACAGAAGATAGATTCTGTTCTCCAGATCAGTCGATACTGGATTCCCTCGGCCATTTGTAGTCATTTATCTTGCAGCTACTTGATGTTTGAGGCAGTGGACCTGTGCTCATGTGGGAGTTTTATTATGAATAGCAAGATCATTTGTCCTCCACTATCTTGCTGTATCACACTTTCAGTTCTCCTGTTTCAGTCCATGTAAGATTGGGATGATTGAACACTCCAATACATTACAAAGAAACTACAATAATTATTTAGTTCAAATCAAATTACTGTTTATATAAACCTCATGAATATAAAAGCTGCTAAAACATAACATTGCACTTGAAAGAATAACCTACAGTAGGTTAACTTACAAGGCAAAAAATAAAGAACTACTATAAAATGTGGGACCAATTTATACAGTTTTAAAATCAAACATTCTGGCACAAGTATCAAATACCTTACAATACTGTATATATATATATATATATATATA